>JAADXZ010000360.1:0-24614 GCA_023338055.1 Phytopythium mirpurense | reverse complement strand
TGGCGCAGAAGGACGGCAAGGCGGCCAGCAAAGTCGAGGGCGGAAGTGGGACCGGTGGAGACGGAAATGACGAGGAGGAGGAGGAGGAAGTTGCTCCAACGCAGCTTGCGGTTGAGGACAGTAAGGTGAGTGGCGCAGTCGACTAGGATTTGGGCGTTTGCGCTGCGTAGTGTGCTCAAGCGAGGGATTTCATAGCGACCGGTGCATTTCTTGCGCCAGTGATGGAGTTCTGGTGCGTGCATGTGATTGGAAAGCTTGCGATTGATTGCATTTGCAGCGCTGGTGCTTCTGCGTTCGATTTGAAGTGCTGGCGCCCCATCGTTCGACTCTTGCCATGCTGATGGCGTGTTTGACTTTGAGTGTCAATGTATTGAGATCCTGTGTCAGTTATGGCTACAGTATTTTTTGACATGGATGAATCCTGGACAAAACGTGGGGTTCCTGTAAATTATTGTATCTTCTGCGGAATCAGACATATCTTTCCCATATGTTTGAGCATTTTTGAAAGGATTCTCATGTCCAGGATTAATATTGTGTTATACCTGTGAATATCCATGATTTAACCGTCCCGTCTTTGTAATGAATCCTGTAGGGTAACATTGGCCTTAGATCTATCTGTCTGGAGGCGTCCTTTCCGACTGACTGGGAAAAAGGTTCAGAGAAGGGAGAAAAATTCGAGTCGAGGAAGAGGAGGTAAGCGCAGCGCCAGCCGGTATCTGGAACGCTGGCCTTCGGGACTGAAACTCTGGTATGCGACACGGCTACAGCGATCGGTGCACAACAGCAGATAGGTTACGTTTACAGTTAGTTAGGGAGTGACCCGAAAGTGTAACCTGTTGAGGTTGAAGCTGTTCGACCGACTCTGTACCCAGCAGCGAGCATTAACGTTGCGAGCAGCTCCACAGGGCTGTCCTCCCCCCCCGCTATGGTAGTCCGCGGGCCCGTCGTCTATTTATTCAGCGCTCGGCGCCGGCTCCCAATACAAAAATACCCTCGCGGCCAACTGCACGGAGGCTGCACGACCCATTCCCACGCCACAACCGAACCCCGCGCTCGACGCCGTGACCCATACATACATACTTACATACATACACAGCACAACACAGGCGCGGACATCCTCCACAATGAGCTCTGGCGCGCGCGGCTCGGCGGCCGGGGGCTCCGGGCCGGCGTCCGGCTTCTCGGGGCTGCCGCCGGCCTCGGGCAACCGGTACCACCTGACGAGCGGCAGCGGCAGCCGCACGCCGCGCGTGTTCCCGCCGGACGTGCACTCGATCCCGCTGAGTCCGTCCAGGCTCGAGAGCCCGCTCTTCCGCGAGCGCGTGGCGACGCTCATGCAGCAGGGCGACGCGTACGCCAAGAAGCTGGACGCGGAGCGGCGGCGCGCGCGCGAGCTGGACGCCGTGCTCGTGCGGCTGCGCGCGCAGCACCAGCAGGCGCACCGCGCGCTGTGCGAGGCCACCCACGCGCAGCAACAGAAGGGCGTGTTCACTTCCTCGGCGCCTGGGAATGGCAGCGGCAGTACCGGCGCTAGTGGGAGCGGGGCTGACTCGGCCATGCCGCCGCTGCGCACGCTCGAGAATCGGCTGGAGAAGGTGCTGACGCGCTACAACGAGGTCTGCAACGCCAACAAGCAGCTGCGCGCCGAGATCCAGGCGCTGCGCCGCGAAAAGGTGCAGCAGGCGCAGGTGCACGACAAGCTCGAGCGCGAGACGCACGCCAAGAGCAGCGAGGTCGCCAAGGTGGCGGCCGCCGCGCAGGCCGCGGGCGACGCGCGCGACCGCGCGCTGCGTCAGACCGAGGCGCTGCGGGCGCAGCTGGACGAGGACGGCGCCGAGTTCGAGGCCGGCTGGCAGGAGCGCGCCGTGCAGCTCGAGCAGGACCGCGCGGGCATCCGCGACATGCCGCGGCTGCGCACGCCCAAGCCCAAGTCGCGGCCGCACCTGCTCTCGGAAGCGTCGGGCTCTCCGGCCTCGAGCGTGGCGATGGCGCCGTCGCCGTCGCCGCGGGCATCCAACCAGGCAAGCGGCGGCAGTGCGAGCGGCTTCAAGCTGCTGTCCACGCCCGAGCTCAAACTGCGGGACGAGACGATCAAGAACGTGTGGCTGCTGAACGAGAAGGAGAGCGACCTGCGCCGCCAGAGCGAGCGGCTGCACGCGGCCGAGGACGGGCTGGCCAAGATCAAGCGCAAGACGGGCGTGGCGGACGCGGACGAGCTCGCGCGCGCGCTGCTGGCGGCCGAGGAGAAGAACTTTTCGCTCTTCAACATGATCAACGAGCTCAACACGGAGATGGAGGCCGTCGAGGTCGAGAACAACGCGCTGGAGGAGGTGGTGGCGCAGTGCCGCGGCTCGGGCCGCAGCAGCGACTCGTACCGGCGAGAGCTCAAGCAGCGGCTGGAGGACCAGATCCACAAGTCCAAGCAGAAGGTCTCCTTCCTCGAGTCGCGCCACGGAGAGGCCACGGACGGCGTCGAGGCCATGAAGACGGGCGCCATGAGCATCTTCCACAAGCTGGGCCAGCACGACGAGGCCTTCGCGCAGCAGCTGGCGGCCCACGGACTCACGGACGTGACGCTCGCCAAGATGCTCGGCATCATCGAGCAGCGCGTCGGCGAGCTCGTCGACATGCACAACCTCACCACGGCGGGCACGACCGCCGTCCCCAGCGGCTCCGCAGGAGGAAGCAGCAATGGCGGCGGCAACAACAACAACAGCGGGCACTTGCACCACCACGGAAACGGGACTGGGAACGGGAACGGAACCATGGCGGACGCTGGAGGACACCACAAGGGCAAGTTCAAGGCCGGCGGCCACCATTCAGGCGACGCCGCGCCAGTACACGCGCTGGGCGGCACGCTGCTGCGCCCGACGCCGCCGACGGCCGACGACTTCAACGACTCGGACCCGGACGATGGCGACGACGTCGTGCGGCCCTGCAAGATCGCCGACATCCAGGAGAAGACGGCCGCCGCCGTCGGCCGCCGCAAGGAGAAGCAGATCCGGTCCAAGCGGTAGAGAAGGCTTCCGGGAGTGGCTGGCCTTGGTCGATTGTCTGCTCTCACCACGAACGAGAGCGACCATTTTAAAGGGAAGGACGGGCCGCTACTTGAAGTAACTATCAGTTGGCACGTGGACGCCGCAGACTGCCGTTCGCTTCGCTTGCGTGGCGCTTGGGTAGACGAGGCGGCTAGGCTCCCTCACCATCACTTCCACCCTCGAGCGGAATGCCATACTCGCGCATGAGCTCGTCTAGCAACCGCGTGGCCGAGGCGACGTACTCGCGCTTGGCGGCGCGGTCGCCCGGGAAGAACGCGCGCTTGAAGCCCGAGCGCAGCAGGCTCCGCAGCTCGCGCGCCGTCAGCTCGAAGGCGTCGCACGCGAGCCGCAGCTCGCGCACCATGTCCGTGTGCGACACGGTGCAGTTGTCGGTGCACAACGTCACGGCGAGCTCGTGCGCCATCATCTTGCGCAGCGGGTGCCTGGAGGCGTCCTGCTGCAGGCCCGGGGCGGTCTGGAGGTTGCTGGACACGCAGAGCTCGATCCCCGTGCGCGTCTCGCCGAGATACCGCGCGAGGTCGGCGCAGTAGCGCTCTCGCTGCGCCATGGACGGCAGCGACGGCTTGGCGACCATCTCGGCGTCATATAGGTGCAGGCAGTGGCCAATGCGCTCGGCGCACAGGTCCGTCACCGCCTCGTAGATGCTCTCGGCGCCAAAGGCCTCGCCGGCGTGCACTGTGCGGTGCAGCAGGTGCCGGCGCGCCAGCTTGTAGGCGTCCACGTGGTCGTGCGCGGGGAACCCTCGCTCGGCGCCTGCCAGGTCCAGCGCTACTATAGGCAGTGCGTGCGCGCGCTTCGCCGCGACCGCCTCCTCCACCAGCGCCTGCGACGCGCGGCCGAACAGCTCGTGCGGCGCGTGCTGCTCCATCTCCTCGTGTGCGTCACACCAGGCGGCGTAGTACGGCCCGGACGCGCGCGAGAAGCAGCGCATGGCGCACACGATGACGCCGAACGAGAAGCGCGGCGCCCTGCCCTCGCGCACCAGCGGGTCGCGCGCGTTGGCCTCCCGCGCGGCGCGCTCCAAGCCGCGGCAGGCCGCCTGCAGCACCTGCGCGACCGAGAAGACGCCAGGGACCGCGAGCAGCTGCGGCGCGAAGCGCGCCTCCATGTAGCGCACGCCAAGCGCGAACTGGTCCTCGCCGAGCTCGAAGGCCACGCGCTCGAGCGCGCCCGGCTCCCGCAGCACGGCGGTCGAGAAGGCGAAGCACGCGAGGTACTCCTCCAGGCTGGCGTACGTCTCCTTGAACAGCACGCGGTTGAGCGTCTCGGCGTCCGTCGTCGGCAGCGCCACGCCCTGCGCGTCGGCGAGCTCGAGCAGCGTCTGCGGACGCAGGCAGCCGTCCAGGTGGCAGTGCAGGTCCGTCTTGGGCACGCGCCGCAGGAACTCGTCCGGGAAGCGCGCGTTCTTGGGGAACTGCCGGCGCGCAGGAGGAGGCGCAGCGGAGGCTCCCGACATGGTCTGCGGCGTCTACGTGGTGCTAGAAGGTCGCGGTGCTGGTGGGGGGAGAGAGGGAAGACGGAGAGTGACCGAGAGAGGAAGTGCTTGCTTGGACCTCCTGGAGGATCGCCATGGTCGCGTATCGAGGCATCGCGTGAATGCACACCAGCGCGTTTTTAGCGAATCATCGCTTTCATTTCAAATATTTATAATTGGATTGATTTTGATTGGACCATACTGATGGCAAAAAAGACAAAAGGATGATACGATTGGATGCATTAGCGTGTTATTAGTCGAAACGTGGTGCGACCTTCGCGCGACTTCCGATGTATTTTTGAACTTCAAGCTGAAGCGTCTCGTCAGTTCAAACGACACCACCCATCTCGGATCTGTGGTTCTGGAGGAGGCGACCATGCCTAACAATGGAGTCATGGGCCCCATCAGCAGCCACGGTATTTCATGGCGCACCCACTGCTCGCATGGCGCGGAGAGACGACGTGACTCTCATCATAGAGATCATGGACCGTGTCCGCAGCACACGGCATGGCCTTCGGGATGCTCTGGCGACTACTATGTACGGCCATTCCGCTTACTCTGGCTGCACCGAACCTCAGTGGTCTTCCACGCAATCCAGGAGGAGGAACAGGTCAAACTTCCGGCACTTGTTTGGGTTCTGCTCGATCCAACTGCTCGCAGAACTGGTACGGAACGACTGGGCACCACTAGTCTCCACGCCTATGACTCCACCGGTCACACTACAACTCCGGTTCGACAGCGGCTCTCGCGGCTACCGGGGCATCGGAGGAGCCTGCCACATGGCCATAAGATTTCCCTACCACTGGAACGACGTCACCACCAACCTCACTGAAGCCTCTTCAATCTTCATTCAGACTTTATTCAATTTTTGAGTGAAGGTCACTATTTTTGACCAATCGAATCGATGCCTTTCACCAAGAGGCAAAGTCGACCAGCTCATTTTTCAACGTGCGCAGAGCAAGATTAGATGGAGGATGCAGATGCGGACACGCGCGCGCGATGGATCGGTACGCGGAAGGCTTCTCCTCCTTCTCGATGCGGCCTATAACCAGCACGTGGACACAGTCAGTGTGGTGCATTACGTAGTGGTTGGTGACCGTAAACGTGTTTTCGACGCACAGAGGAGCAGCTCGAGCTCAAGCAGCGGCTGATCGAGGCGGACGCCGTGCGCTGGCAGCTCTCCGCTGGCGAAGGAGGTGACGGCGCTGCCGACGCCGCTCCAATGGCGGCGGGTGAGCTGCAAGAGCGCAGAAGGCTGACGCGAGTCGCCGGCGTGGACATCAGCTTCCTCAAGGGCTCGAACGAGCACGCGTGCGCGTCGATCGTCGTGCTCGAGTTCCCGAGCATGCGCGTGCTGTACGAAGCGTTCACGTACGTGTCGCTGCCTGCGCCGTACATCGCGGGGTTCTTGGCCTTCCGCGAGGCTCCAGCGCTCGTAAAGCTCTACCGCGACCTGGAGCAGCGCTGTCCGGGTGAGTTGGCGCGCTTCAGAGGCAGACACTTGGACGTCTGGCGTCTGCAACGCTGACCATGCGAACGGACACGCAGATGCCGTACCGGACGTTACGCTCGTGGACGGCAACGGCGTCCTCCACCCGCACGGCTTCGGCCTCGCGTCGCACTTTGGCGTGCTCATGGGCATCCCGACGGTGGGCGTGGGCAAGACGTTCCTCCACGTGGACGGGCTCACCAAGCCCGACGTCAAGGCGCGGATGGCGGACGCGCATGCCCATGGACACGCGTCCGTGGAGCTCGCCGGCGGCTCTGGAAAGGTGAGTGCTGTGGTAGCTGTTTATTGTCGCTGCTGCGTTGTGTACAGCTCTAGAGCTAACGGATCTGGCGGCATTCCCGTACGAAACGCAGGTGTGGGGGGCCGCGCTCTGTGGCGCGACGGGCGTGAGCAACCCGACGTTCGTCTCGATTGGACACATGGTGTCGCTGGCCTCGAGCGTCGCGATCGTGCGCGCGTGCTGCCAGTTCCGCGTGCCAGAGCCCATCCGGCAGGCGGATCTCCGCTCGCGCCGGGTCATTCGCGAGTGGGAACAGCGCGGGGCCGTCGACAGGACCCTCGACTCCTTCCACGTCACGACGCCGCCAACTGCATGAAGCGCAGTCGGTACTTTCAAACCTGATACTTTTGGGTTCATTTTGGGTTCAGAGTCAGGGAAAAAAATGATATGGAATGTACGGTACTCTCCCCCACATAAGTACTCGAGAAGACAGTTGAAGAAATAAGAAGCTAGAATGCTCTGCGTCGAAGAGAGCGACAACGACGCCGACAGCGCGGCCGTCCTTACTGCGGCGCTGCAGTACGTAGACAGCTGGGAAGACGCCACGAGCGGCGTGGCGCCTGCCTCCGGACACGTCGCGATGCTTCCGGCCCAGAGCAGCAGCAGCAGCAGCAGCGGTGGCTTTCTACAAGCGTCAAGAACCAACCAGGGCGATGACACTGACAAGAAGGCGCCGGCGACAGGCAAGGCGACGCGAAGGCGCCAGCCGCTGGACGAGCTGCGCGAGCTTCGGCGGGAGGAGTTCGAGCTGTCGACGAATCTAAACGCGCTGCGGTTGGAGGCGAGGCGGCGGCTCGCGTCGCCCATACACACTGCGCTTGGGGATCGACCGGCGGGGTTCTGGCAGCGCGCGGCGACGCGGCAGTTCGAGTACCGCAAGTGCGCCGAGGGCGAGAACGAGCGGCTGCGCGTGCTGGTCCAGGCGCACATCCGTAAGGCCAAGTACCTGCGGCAGGTCCTCTTGAAACGAGCCAAGGTGGAGGTACGATAGCCATGCAGCTAGCTGCGGGAGACTAGCTCCGCGCATTTGATTGGCGCGGTCGCTGGCTTCCTCACCTCGAACCGCACACGTACGCGTCTGCGTCTTTTCTGCCAGGTGCCGAGCTCGCTGGTCGATAAAGGCGCGCCTTCCGCTCCTCCGCTAGCGGACAACGACTCGGTGTTCGCCAAGCTGCTAGCGACGATCGACGGAGACTACCTGGCTGCAATCCAGGCGCTTCACGCGAAGAAGACACAGAGCGGAGTGAGCCCCAGGCATCGCACAAGCTCCGTCGGCATGAGCGACGCGCGCCACGGGGACGACGACGTCTGGTTGGATTACTTTGCGGACACGGACATGCCCTTCTCGCCACATGCGGTCGAGAAGGCCATGTGGCACGCGTTCACCCAGCAATCCAGCCGCCGAAACCCGAGTTTCCGTCGCGAGGTACGCTCTGCTCTATACGGCACGCGGTCTTGGCCCAACGTACAGCAGCTTAACGAACCCCCCTCGGTGTCTCTGTACTCCTGCGGTGCCTCTGCAGTTCGTGCAAGTGTCTGGCGATCTCATCAAGAGCTGTGCGCACCTCGAGATCCACACTTGCGCCTTCCATCTGCTCGTCCAGGCCCGGATTGTCGCGAGGAAGTACCTAGAGCGGGGCCGCACGGTAGTCGTGCTCAAGTCGCTCGTGGAGCCGCGTTGGGCAAAAGACGGAGCGCTCATCGGGATGCTGTGCCACGAGACGACTGTCCGCGTGCTCACCCCTTCCGACTCGACCCACGCCGCGACGCGGGTGGAGACGTACGCAACGCTGCGGGGAGAGGTGCGCGAGGGGCTCAACGCTGGGTTCTGGCGGCGCGACTTGACCCTGTCGATCGCCAAGATGGTCTGGGGCAGGGCGCAGCTGGCGCGGAACGAAATGGTCGAGAGTTTGCTGGTGGACGCGTCTCTGCAAGGCAGCACAGCGACGGCACCCAACGTGCTGTAACCGGCATCCCGAATGGGTTATTCCCCTCTCCACGGTCAGCGAAATTGACGGTCAGACAACACCCGCGCATGAGGCAAGCGCCTGAACTCGCTTGGATGGATACTTGCTCCCACCAAAAGATCCCCCAGGATTGGGAAACATTACAATGCGGTTCCAGGCATTGTGGTATCGGAGGCTGGATCAAAAGTCGCCTTCGGGCGTTCACTCTTGGGGAATGCACGATACATCCCATGTGCCTCCTTTCAAGTTCCATGGACACATTGATGGTGCCACGGAATGCTCACAAGACTACGCACCATCGCTCGAAGAACGGCGTGTGCTCGTCCATCTGGCCGTGAATGTTGACGCGAGGCGTCGCCGTCGCTCGCTTCTCGCCCGTCGGGCGGCCCTCGAGGCGGCTGGGTGGCGGCAGGAGGCGTAACAGGTGGCGCAGGTCGTGGTCCGACATGTACGGGTCCACGTGCCAGTCGCGGAAGTGGACCAGCGAGGACGAGGCCGGCACGTTAGGGTCCGTGGTGAGGCAGTGGCCGAAGTTGAGTGCGTCCACGAGCAGACTGATCGCCGCGTCGGCGAACTCTGGCCCGCCGCTCTCGACAAACACCGCGTCCGACACTGCCGCCGCCACGACAGTTAGCTCAACTCGGCGGATGCGCTGGCGTCTGCTCCTCGTCGACGACCGCGAGCGTACCGTTCCAGGCAACGACGGTCGAGCTCTCGAGGTTCCACTGCAGCACCGCGCGCAGGCCCGCAAGGAACGGGTGGCAGCCGACGCTCTTGCCGAACGCGTGCACCAACGCCTCCGTCTGATGCGTCATGAGCGCGTGCTGCTTGTAAGAGCGGGCGTAGCCGTCCATAGAGCGGGCGCGAAGCTGTGGCAGGCCGCGGGCGTCAGTGACGGTGTCGTAGTGGGTGCTCTGGCGCTGGGATACTCTCCCATGGAACGCCGTGTACTATAGCAGACGGACACGTGTGTGGGTGTGTCAGTGCAGACTCGTGCAACGACAGGATAGGGACGGGAATCCACGGTACTTTTTGCTGAGCGACAGAGGCGTGGTACGCGGCTCGGACGTGGTTCTTGGCATCCTCAAGCACGTTCAGCCTGTTGATGGTATGCATCATAGCATAACGCTAAGAGCGTGAGAGTCTCAGAGGTACACGGGGTCCAACAGCCCGCCAGGACCCACGCACGTCTCGGAGAAGTATACGTCGTGGCCAGGCTGCGCGCACTTTACAAGCCCCAGCTCTTCGATCTGGCGCTGAAACTCGGCGTCTGTCTCGCTCTCGGCTTCGTCGCGCGTGACGAGGCTACGTAAGACATCTCACGCGTCACCACGCTCGTCAGGCGCACGAGTCGGCGAGGGTTACGTTCGGTCGTTCGGCGTCACCTCAAGCAATCCAGGCAAGCAAGCACGCAAGCGCCCGCACCTGATCTGGTCGACCTTGCTCGACTCGAACCAGACGAGCACGCGCTTGGCGGCCGGGTCCTGCTCGTAGAAGAAGCGCGCGCAGAGCTCCCGGAAGCGCTCGGCACGCGCTGAGCGGTCGAGGTCGCTCACTGCGCATGAACAACCTGGGGAGAACGCATCGTAGGATAGTCAGATCGACGGTAGACGCCGCTAGAAACGCTGCAATAGCAAGCAGGCGGTCTCTGGTGATGCTGGCAGAGAATATGGCGCCGTAGGCACGCGCCAGGAGCCGCGGCGCGGCGGGGAACGCACCTGATGCCATCTCGGCCGCCGCCAGTTCCGGTTCCACAAAGCAGCTTCGATTCCGACAAAAGGAGCTGGGAAAAGCGCAATCCATAAATAACAAAGTTAATCACGGAGGGTTACTCTGTTCAAATCAACGAGTATTCGTCCCCTCAAGTCCTCGTGTTATGTACGGTTTCGGAAAGATATCATCTTGCCATGAATAACGGGGGTGCAGCGCGTTGGACTAGTCGACAAGCGCGCTGAGCAGCGTCTGGCGCTGCTCCTGCACCTCTGGGTCGGCGGCGCGCGCCTCGTCGTCGAGCGCCTCGAAGAGCTCCTCGAAGCGGTCGAACTGCACCTTGGCGCGCTCCATCTCGTCGTTGTTGTACAGTGTGATGGCATAGTTGAGGTGGAACATGTGGTCTCTGTAGGGCATCCATGGGGTACGTCCAGTGCGTCCACTCGCGCGTCAGTCGGGTAACAGACAGACGCACGTACATTGTAGACCGCATCGGGCGCACTCACTTGTCCATCTCGATGGCCTTGTCAAAGGCGCTGCAGGCGTTCTCAAAGTCGTCCAGTCGGCTGAGCGTGATGGCCAGGTACATGTACGAGCTGGCAAAGTCGGGCTTGAGGTTGATGGCGGCGCTGAAGAAGTGGAAGGCGGACGCGTACTGGCCCGTGCTGAGGTGCACGAGCCCGAGGTTGTAGCTCGTGATCCACTCGAACGGGTCCAGGTACAGCGCGCGCTTGAGACACGCGACGGACGCCACGAAGCGCTGCTTGCCGAAGAAGCACATGCCGATGTTGTTCCACAGCTGCGCCGAGTTGGGCGTCTGCACGGCGGCCACGCGGTACTTGACGAGCGCGACGTCCATGTCGCCGTGGTCCTGGATGATGGAGCCGGCCGCGAGGATCGTCTTGGGGTTCTTCGGGTCGTGCGTGAGCGAGTTGCCCAGGTAGTCGAACGCGCGAAAGTTCTCGCCGATGCGCAGGTACAGCAGCCCGAGCGTCGTGAGGATCTCGGGGTTCTCGGGCGAGAACTCGAGCGCCTCGAGGTACACGCTGATGGCGGCTTTGAAGTCCTCGCGCAGCGTGTGCACCTTGCCGAGCTGCAGAAAGGTGACGTCGTGTCGGTTGATGGTGTTGGCGCGCTGGAAGTGCTCGACCGCCTGCTCGTAGTCCTTGAGGTAGAGGTGGCAGAGCCCGATGCTGTGGTAGATCTCCCAGTCGTCCACGCGGCCCATGGTCAGCACCTCTTCGTACACCTCGATCGCGGCTGAGTGCCGGCCCAGCAGGTAGAGCGAGCGGCCGACCTGCTTGATGTTCTCCTTGTTGTCCGGGTTGAGGCACGTGGCGGCCTGGAAGAGCTGCAGCGACTCCTGGATCTTGCCCGACTGCCGCAGGATCATGCCCTTGACGTACAGCGGGTACTCGCTCAGCCCCTGGTGCTGCCGCAGTACCTCCTCGATCAGCCGCAGACACTCCTTGAGCTCCGAGCGCAGGAACAGTCGGTGCAGGAACCAGTTGCGGCTCGACGTCGACGAACCGTCCGGGTTGCCGCCCGCGCGGTGGCCCCGCGGGGACTTGATGGCGTCCAGCGCGTTCGGCATCGCGTCCAAATCTCCTTTTCGCGCTTCCTGTGCGAGGCTCGGCGCGCTAGCTTGAAGACGTCGAGAAACCCCTCCAACGGGCACCAAGAGCACGAAACGACGCGAAATGTATTACCTTTACTAACACAAGTATGCACGTTTGCTATATGATTCTACTATTGTACGTAATGTAATGTGGTCTACTGCTTTTCATAGAGAGATTCTCAAAGAGCTCAACTGACGGATCCCGAGGTCGATCGATGGGCGCGAGCAAGGAGTTGCTTCACGCGCGCCCCGCAGCGCAGCGCACGCGGCTCGCGCAGCTGCAGCCCGTGGGCGAGGTATTCGTGAACGGCCTGGCGAGCTCGTACGACGACGCCTTCCCGGCGGACTCGGCGCTCGAGGCGTACGTGTCGCGCGACGAGTTCGCCAAGGCGACGGCCACGATCAACGAGGCGCTGCTGGACCACTGGCCGTGCCTGCCCTGCACGTCCTTCGCCTACGGCTGCTGCGTGTGCACGCTCGGGCTGTCCTTCTACTGCGCCTCGAGCCAGGTGCGGGAGGCCGAGAGCCGCGTGCAGCTCCAGCTGCGCCGCATCAACGCGCAAACCAACTTCGCCAGCAGGGGCGTCGAGTGGCGGCTCGAGCGCAAGTGGTACTGCCGCTCCTCGTCCATCGAGATCTGGCACGTGGTGCCGAGCGTGGACGCGGCAGCCACCAGTGGGGACGCAGCGAGCGGGTCGTCGGTGGATAGCGAGCCCCAAAGCGCCGGTGCGATGCGCGAGGAGGTCATGGCCGACCGCGTGGAGTAGGAGAAGTACCGGCTGGTCGGGCCTGTTTGTCGTGCGAGCTGGTCGCTGTCCGTCTCTGTCTTGCTAGTGGGTTATGAATGCCTCCAACATAGCGCCGTGTGGTCGCGTGCGCGTCGCGTCCGTGTGTGGCCGTGCTGCGTGGCTCGCTAGAAGACGAACGACCTGGACAGCACGCGGGTGCTCTTGTCGAGGCGCATCTTCCTCCGCGACCGCTGATGCACGGCCTGCTCGGCGGCCGCGTTCTGCCGTATGGTCATCTTGCGCTCGAGCCTGGCCAGCATGTTGCCGCCGGGGTTCGTACCGCCCGCCGACACGATGCTCCTCCTCGACTTTGCGTCGCTAAAGGTGCCGAACGCGCGCTTGGGGACGACGTCCACGTCGTCGAACTCCCCCAGCGCCAGTAGGCCGCGGCCGCGCGTCCCGCGCATGCTGAGCATGCCCTCCTGCTCCTCCGTCAGCGAGCTGCACACGCTCTGGGGGTAGTGCAGCGCCGCCAGGAACTCGGCAAAGGTCGGCGACTGCTTGAACGTCGCGAACGCGTCGTCGTCCATGCCGCTCAGCACCTCCTCCCGCACGGTCGCGAACGTCTCGCAGCCGACGCTGGCCGACGTGATCTCGGCCTCGACAGCCGCGACGGCCTCGATGGACAGCACGACCGGGTGAGAAGCCGCCTCGGACATGAAGGTGAGGAAGATGACGAGCGCGCGCTCGTGCATGTTGTCCTCCGTCGCGTCCGCCTCCCACCGGTAGTTCTCAATCTGCTCGAACAGCGAGACCTCGTTGAGCCGCCGCCGACCGACGCAGTCGGCCGCCCAGAGCCGACTGGTGTCGTAGTGCTGCAGCACGTGCTCCGGCGTCGCCTTGGTCTGCAGGCACCGGATGCAGAACTCGGCGTACACCTCGGGCAGCTCGCCGAAGAAGCGCGTGAAGGTCTCGGCCGTGAGCCGCAGCAGCAAGCAGTGCTTGGTCGCTCGGGCAGAGACGGGGAAGGGCGCGGCCAGCATGATGGCTTCCTGGCCAAAGTACCCGCCGGGGTTGACGAGCACCACCTCGGAGCGAGCTCCCTTGGAGGCGCCATCGGTAGTCGAGGGCGTCGCCTCGACTCCAAGCTGGTACACGAGTTCCACCGCCCCGGTGAGCACGAGGAAGAAGGCGGAGGCCTGGCTCCGGCATTCCATGATCTGCGCACCCGCCTCGTACTCGACGAGCTCGCTGATGAGGCTTAGCTCCTCGAGTCTGCGCGGCGGGATGGCGTTGAGCAGGGAGCAGCCCTGCTTGATGAGCATGTCGAGGAAGTTGAAGCGCACGTGCTCCATGAGCACGGCGGACGCCTCGGGTACGACCTTGAGGAAGTTGCAGAAGGCCGTGCGGTCAATGTAGATGAGCAGCGAGTCCTCGAGCGCCGCCACGCTGCACACGCGCGGGATCTTGAGCAGCAGCGAGATCTCCCCGAAGTAGGCGCCCGCGCCGAGCTTCTTGAGCGCCTTGACCTTCCTCGCCGGCGGCTGGAGAGACGTGACGAAGGTAACGTCCTCGCTGCCGTTGGCCGGGGCCGAGAAGGCTCTCCGGGAGTCGTTGACCGCGATGTTGACCGACACCTCGAGCGACCCGTGGACGCAGATGAAGAACCGGTCGCCGTGCTCGCCCTCGACGCAGAGCTTCTCCCCGCGGCGCACGAACTGGTACGAGCACATGTTGGAGAGCGTCAGGAGCCGCGAGGCCTCGACGCTCTCGAGGAACGGCACGTCGCCCAGGCAGCTGGCCACGTCCGACTCGACGATCGACGCGAACAGGTGCAGCTTCTCGGGCCGCGTGAGGCCGCCGCTGGACCCGCCGGCGCGCTGGCGGCCACCCGAGAAGCGGGCCGTGTTCTTGGGCTCGACCTTGCGCACGGCGTGCCTCGAGCGCAGGTTCTGGAAGCGCGCGTGGTGCAACTTGAGCAGTGTGCAGCCCGCGAACGCGTCGGCCGTGGTGCGCGTCAGCTCGAGCATGTGCAGCAGCTTCTTGCGCTCGGCCTTGTAGCTCACGCGGGCGGCGCCGTCCCCGTCCGCCAGCATGCGCGCCAGCATGTCCTCGCGTGCCGCGTACGAGATATAGTCACCCACGGTGCGCTGGCACAGCACCTCGGTCACGTGGTGCTTCTTGTTGGGCGTCGGCATGAGCGACGAAATGTCCACCGCGCCCTCGGCCACGACGTAGAACTGGCGCGAGTCCGTCTTGATGACGGCGCCGCGCGCGTACCGCACGGCCTGAAAGCACGCCGCCAGCTCCTGCGTCGTCTTCTTGTCCATCATCTGCATGAACGGCAGCTTCTCCAGCGTCTTGGTCACCAGGTCCCCCGGGGACGCCACGGCGTACGCGGCCTGCGGCTTGGAGGCCCCGCCGCCCATGGCCTGAGCGTCAAGCGGATACAGTAGCAGCGGCTGAGGGATGGCGCCGACTTGAGTCACCAAGGCGGGAGCAACAAGCAAAGGCGGACAGCGCTGCCTATCAGGCTGCTAATTCGGTCGTGCGGTTGGAGACGCAGCACCACTCATGTGTACTCGGAGTAACTAGTAGGTACAGCTATTTTTAGCTAGACGCGCGCTTCAACAATATGTGACCAGCATTCTGTTTGGAGACCCACATTGAATTGTGGAGCGCATTGTGGACCTCGTATCGCTAGGTACGATATGGAAGGGAGGTCGCGTTTTTTTTATCATATTTTGTGTATTAAACAACCAAAGTCGTTCCAGATGACATCCGTCCACCTGACTAGCGCGGTTCGCGCAGCCAGCCAAAGACGAAGCGCCGTGAGCGACGGACCGACCGAACAGCTCCATTCGCGCCTGCGGACGCGCTTGGTCGTCACTCCTCTCCGCCCTCGCGCGCTCCCTCCCTTCCCTCGCTTCCCTCTTCGTCTCTGTGCGTCTCCTACTTCCCCCAACAGCGGTAGAGCAAGATGGACGCGGGCGCGGCGACCAAGACGCACCGCAAGTCCAAGGTGGGCGCCAAGGCCAACAAGCAGAAGCGCAAGGCGTTCGACAAGCAGAAGAAGGAGCAGCCGTCGCTCGCCGAGCAGCGCAAGAACCCCAAGGCGTTCGGCGTGGCCAAGGCCGGGCGCGCCAAGAAGACCATCCAGCGCAACCTCGACCGCGCGCACCGCAAGGAGTACGTGCCGCAGGCCAACCGCGCCGAGGACGTGCCGCCGCCCATCTCGGTCGTCGTCATGGGGCCTCCTGGCAGCGGAAAGTCCACCGTCATCCGGGTACGTCTCGCCACAGTAACGCCGCGCATGCGACGTGTGCTAACCATACTGGTGTCACGTGTGTGGTCACGTGTGTGCCTCGTATATATAGTCGCTGGTCAAGAGGTACACGCGCCACAACATGGTCGAGATCAACGGGCCCGTGACGGTCGTGAGCGGAAAAGACCGGCGCATCACGTTCTTCGAGTGCCCGAACGACCTGAACGCCATGATCGACCTGGCCAAGATCGCGGACCTGGTGCTGCTGCTCATCGACGCGAGCTTTGGCTTTGAGATGGAGACGTTCGAGTTCCTCAACATCCTCCAGACCGTCGGCTTCCCCAAGGTCATGGGTATCCTCACGCACCTGGACCGCTTCAAGAAGAACAAGAGCCTGCGCAAGACCAAGAAGCGGCTCAAGGCGCGCTTCTGGACCGAGATTTACCAGGGCGCCAAGCTCTTTTACTTTTCGGGCATCGCCGCCAACAAGTACCCCAAGGGCGAGATCCACAACCTGTCGCTTTACATTGCGCGCATGAAGTTCCGCCCGCTCACGTGGCGCAACTCGCACCCGTACATGCTGGCGGACCGCTTCGAGGACGTGACGCACCCGGACGAGATCCAGCGCAACCCGCTCGTCGACCGCAAGGTCACGCTCTACGGCTACCTGCGCGGCACGCACCTCAAGCCGGGCATGAAGATGCACATCGCCGGCGCCGGCGACTTCTTCATGGACTCGGTCACGTCCATGCCCGACCCGTGCGCGCTACCGTCTTCCAACAAGAACCCCGACGGCTCGGCCAAGAAGAAGCACCTGACCCAGAAGGACATTCTGCTCTACGCGCCCATGTCGGACGTCGGCAACATCACGTACGACAAGGACGCCATGTACATCAACCTGAGCCAGCTCAACTACACGCAGCCCGACAGCGAGGACGTGGTCCCGGACCGCGCCGGCAGCGACGACGAAGACGAAGCCGACAGGAGCAGCAGCGCGCGCATCGGCGCCGGCGGCGAAGGCGTCGAGATGGTGCAGAGCCTGCAGAGGATGGGCGTCGGCATGGACGAGCGGCTCGGCGGCGCCAGCCTATCGCTGTTTAAGAACACGGCCGCGATCCGCGCTGACGAGGTCGAGAGCGACAGTGACGACGACAATGACGACGACAACGACAATGACAGCGACGACGACAACGACAATGACAGCGACGACGAAAACAATGACAGCGAGACGGAGCGCACTGTCGGTCGTCCGAAGGAGGCGGTTGTTCGCGACAGCACGGGTCGGATCCGACGTCGTGCAGTCTTCGACGACGTTGGCGACGCTAAAAGCGGAGACGACGCCGGCGCCGCCTCTGGATCCGATGACGACGACGACGACGATGACGATGACGATGAAGAGGAGGAGGACGATGATGATGATGATGAGGAGGAGGAGGAGCACGTCGGTGTGGAGGCGTCGCAGCTGCGCTGGAAGGAGAACCTCGTGTCTCGCGCGGCCCAGAGCTTCCTGGAGCGCGAGCGATCGGATGTCAACCTGATGGAGCTCGTCTATGGCGAGCGGGAGAAGCTGCACGTGTCGGAGCGCGACGTCGAGCGGGAGGAGAACGCGAAGGGGAAGCAGCAGCAGCCTGGCCAGGACGACGACGGCGACTCGTTCTTCCAGCTCAAGAGCCAGGTGCGCGCGGCGTCCGGGCACGACGCGTACAGCGAGTGGAACGCGATGGACTGCTCCAAGCTACACATGGCGGCGGATGACGTGCAGGACTGGGCGATGCCCGACATCCTCGAGGGCATCCGCAACCGGTTCGTCACTGGCTCGTGGAAGCGCGTGGACAAGAAGAAGGCGGCGGACGAGGACGAAGACATGGAAGGCAGCGACGCGGACCCGCTCAACGACGATGAGGTCGACGGGTCGTTCGAGGACTTGGAGACGGGCGAGAAGCACGTGGGCGCCGGGGAGGCCGAGGAGGAAGGAAGCGGCGAGGACATGGAGGCCTCGGCCGAGGAGACGGACGAGCAGATCCGCGAGCGTCTGCGCGCGGAGAAGCTGGCCAAGAAGTCGCTCGACGACGAGGACGACGACAAGAAGGGCGAGGAAGAGGACGAGGACGTGACGGAGCTCATGCAGGAGGCCAAGCGGCTGCGCGAGGAGCAGGCGCTGCGCAACGCGCAAGAGTTCGGCGGCGAGGGCGAGGACGTGCGGCTGCAGCTCGAGGGCTTCCGCAACGGGCTGTACGTGCGCGTCGAGTTCTCGGGCGTGCCGGCCGAGTTTGTGCGGTATCACAACCCCAAGAGCCCGATCGTGCTGGGCGGGCTGCCGACCGTCGAGCAGAGCCTTGGGCTTGTGCGCATGCGCTTCAAGAAGCACCGCTGGCACCGCAAGATCCTCAAGACGAACGACCCGCTCGTCTTCTCGGTCGGCTGGCGGCGCTTCCAGAGCCTGCCGCTGTACTCGATCGAGGACACGAATGAGCGGCACCGGTACCTCAAGTACACGCCCGAGCACATGCACTGCCACGCGACCATCTACGGCCCCATGTGCCCGCCCAACACGGGCGTGATCGCCTTCCAGACGCTGTCCAACAGCGCGCAGGCGTTCCGCGTGAGCGCCACGGGCGTGGTGCTCGAGCTCGACCACAAGTTCAGCGTGGTCAAGAAGCTCAAGCTCATCGGTACGCCGAGCAAGATCCACAAGAACACGGCGTTCATCAAGGGCATGTTCAACTCGGAGCTCGAGGTCGCCAAGTTCGAGGGCGCGAGCGTGCGCACGGTCAGCGGCATCCGCGGGCGCATCAAGAAGGCGCTGCGCGGCGAGAAGGGCGACTTCCGCGCGACGTTCGAGGACAAGATCCTCAAGAGCGACATTGTGTTTTGCCGCACGTGGGTGCCCGTGGAGCCCAAGGCGCTGTACAACCCCGTGACGTCACTGCTCTTGGGCGCCAAGGGCGCCGTGGGCAACAAGGACGCGGCCGGGCTCATGAAGACGACCTTTGAGCTGCGCAAGGAGCGCAAGCTGGCCGTGCCCGTCAACCCCGACTCGCTCTACAAGCCCATCGTGCGGGCGGAGCGCAAGTTCAGCACGCTCAAGGTGCCCGCCAAGCTGCAGGCCAAGCTGCCGTTCGCGAGCAAGCCCAAACTCGACAAGCCCAAGGCGTCGACGCCCTACCTGACCAAGCGCGCCGTGGTGCTCGAGCCCGAGGAGAAGAAGAAGTACGCCTTTATGCAGCAGGTCAACACGGTGCGCCGCGACCGCGAGGCCACGCGCAAGGAGCGCAACAGCCGGCGCAACGCCGAGCACCTCAAGCGCAAGCAGCGCGAGGAGAAGGCCTTTGAGGAGGTGCACAAGGCCGAGAAGAAGGCCAAGTTCCGCGCCGAGGGCAAGGAGGCCGCCTACCGCGCCAAGAAGGCTGCCGGCACGCTCTAGACGCGCTCACGGCGGCATGGAGGACGGTTGGACTGGGTAAGACGTAGGCTTGGGAGCGTGGCTGGCTGCAGAGGTCGCTGGTGTCGAAAATAGACGAGTCGAGACGAGTTGGAGTGGACAAGGAAGGCGGTGGGGATGATGTGGAAGTAGGCTTCAGGGAGAGAAGTAGAGGAGAGAGAGAGAGCCAAAGGCAGCAGCATGTGCTCCTGGGGCTCCAACCAGAAGCTCGACAAGTTCTACAAGGGCGCGCAGAGCGACACGCCGTGGAACAAGGCGAGTCCCTGACGCGAGCGCCTCTCGAGCGTGTAGACCTGCGTCCATCCGTGCCTCACCTCCTTCCTTGTGGGCGTACGACAGCCCTCGCTCACACGTGTTATACTGTGTGCGTGCACCTGGACCCTGAACGATGATACGGGCATGTCAGGACCTGCTGTGGCGCTACCACGTGGCCAAGGAGCACAAGCAGGAGCGCGTGCTCGAGGGCGAGCTGCCGCCGAGCGCCGCCGCCGTCCAGCGCCGGCAGCAGCGCATGGTCATGGGCATCACGGGCACGCTCCTGCCCGCCGTCACGCCCCGCCACCCGCTCCAGCATGACCGCTCGCCTGGCTCCGACCGGCGGCTGCTGCGTAGCTCGAGCAGCCAGCGGTCCCACATCTCGCTGTCCGAGCAGCAGATGCTGCAGCCGACGGCGACGCCGAGCCGCGCGCGCTCTCGCACTGGCAGTACATTGTCGAGCGCGTCGTCGCTGTCGTCGATCGGGTCGCTGCGGCTGCACGAGATGATCGCGAGCCAGGTGCAGAACGCGGCGAGCGCGCAGCTCGAGGACATGCGGCGCGCGCTGGAGGAGGAGACGCGCAGGCGCGAGGCCGCCGATCGCAAGATCCAGCTGCTGTGCGACAGGCTCGGGCTCTCGGTCGGCGACGGATGCTCTGGTTAGTACAGTAGACGACGCAGCGTACGGCAGGCGGGTCTCTCGGCTAGTCGTGCATCCAATGAGTCCACAGTGTCATCCATCTATAACAAGAGAGAGGCAGACCGGATGGTCGGACGAGTCGTAGGAACCCCAAGGCGCGGGGCGAGCGTCGGAGCTCACTCGTCGCCGTCCGTCTGCACGAAGCGCTTGAGGATGCCCATGAAGAAGGCCTTGCGGTTCATGACGCGGTCGCTGACGCAGCGGTCGAACTCGTCGAGCGCGCGCTTGGCCGTCTCGTAGTCGAACCACGAGAGGAAGTCGACGACGCGGTCGTCAATGTCCTCGGGCGTGACCTTGGACTCGGGCGCGTCCGCGCGCTTCTGCAGCAGCGCGCGCGCCTTGTCCACCTGCACGCTGCTCTGCTTCTTGCGCAGCTGGTCGATCTTGGCGCGCCGCTGCTCCGACTTGTTGCCGCCGCCGCCCGCCGTCAGCTCCACGTTGATGCGCCGCCCGTTGAGCAGCGTGTGGTGCCTCGACAGCGCCGCGCCCAGCGCCTTGCTGTCCTTGACCTCGATGAACGCCGTGCCCTTGAACCGCTTCGTCTTCTTGTCCGTCAGCATGCGCAGCGTGATCTCGCCCGCCTCGGCAAAGTGCGCGCGCACCTGCGCCTCGGTCGCCTTGAACGGCAGCTGCCCCACGAACAGCGTCAGGTGGATGCTCTTGCGCGGCTTGCCGTCCGCCTCCTCCCCTCCCTCCGCCTCCGTCTCCGCGCGCCGCTTGCGCTTCTTGCCCGCCACCGGCTCGCGCTTCGTGGCCGGTGCGTCGCCGGCCGGAGCGTCGGCTTGAGCGTCGGCTCCGCGCGTCGCTTGCCGCGCCAGCAGCCGCCGCTGCTTGGCGTTCAGCTTCTCCCCCGTCGTCTTCGCCGCCGCCTTCTCCGCCGCCGCCTTCTCCGCCGCCTTGCCGGTCGTGGTAGCCTCCGGCGCGCTGGCCGTCTGCGCCTCCATGGCCGCCTGCCGCGCCAGCCTCCGCCGCTGCTTGGCGTTCAGCGGCTTGTCGCCGGCCGCCACCGCCTCCTCCTCCGCTGCGACATGTACCGGCTCCACCGCCACTGGAGCCGCCGGCGCCTCCTTCTCTTCTTGTTGTTGTTGTACCTGCTGCTGCTGCTGCTGCTGCTGCTGCTGACGGAGCAGCTTGCGCCGCGCTTTGGCGTTCATCGAGGGCTCCTCCGCGCTCATTGCCGACGTTGTACTGACGGATGCAAACAGGAGTCGCCAACAATGTGGTTGGCTGCTACAAATTTTGAAAACACGGTGCGTTGGGTGGTGGTTCTTAACGTTGGAATTGGTAGAATGAGATGACCTCCGTCTCTATACTTGAAAATGTATGCTTGCCCCTCCTGGACCGTTGACTGGCTGTGCTGATACCTGTGTAGACAGCGAACCGGCACTTGCTCGTTCCAGTCTTCGATTCTCCACATCCCTCTTCTCCCCCAGTGTTGCTGCGTTCGGCCATCGATTCCTCTTCACGTGCTTTCGTACCCCTGCACCCGTGGCGTTCCGATGATTACAGTAGCAGACAAAGTGCTGAGTCTCCCCGACACGGGGCGGCAGTGCAGAATTCAATCGCTATTCATCGCTAGACAGTATATGAGGAACCACCACCACCACTTAGTCTCCACATGCATTCTCTTGGATTCGTATCCCCCGTACTCCTTTCGGTGTCGCTATCATAATGGGGGCTTTCGTACTGATGCAATGCTGCTATAATCACGCCAAGCTGCAAATGCACAGTGAAGACAAAGCCCTCACGATCCACAGTCAGCCGCGTAACCACGGGAATGTGGATGGAGCCTTGCCTGTCTTGGTGTTCTTGGGAGTGGCGGCGTCAAGCGAAGCGCTCGTATGCAGCGGCGCAGCTACCTCGCGGGGTTGTACTGACGTAGACACTCCTCACCCACTATTATACAACGAACGCGCCCTCCTTCCACCTCCGCCCACACTTGGATTCCCACGGTATCAATCACACACGGACAGCGACTTGGCAGCATGGTGCTTCCTCTGATCCTCGTCTCCGGCATGGGTGTCGGGGGCGCGACGGGCTACGGCATGTACCAGGTCGGCTCGCGCCTGGCCACGCCCGCCGGCCTCAAGGTGCCGCCAGCCAAGAGCTTCGGCAACATGGCGGCCGGCGCGCTCGCCGCGGGCGCCGCCTACTCGCTACAGTGGCGCGTGCTGAACCGGCACCTAGCGCACCTGCTGACCTACGAGGTGCCGCAGAACGTGACCAAGTGGGGCTTCCGCGACTTCCTGCGCATCGCCGTGCCGCTCGTCGGGCCGCACGTGCTCATGTTCTCGACGTCGGTCGCCGCCATGGGCTTCGTCTCCACCAAGCTCGCCACGAGCAGCGCAAACAAGGAAGAAGAATGACCTTTGACGTATGGACGAATGAAAGTCTGCATTCCGCTTTTTTATTCATTTGCTTCCCATGTGGTATGTCTCATAAAAAAATAGATAAAGAGCAATATGATTGGTTGATACCAATTATCAAAATGCCAAGAAGCCCAGATTGAATCTGAAAACCAGGAACGGCCGGCCCATACTTCGAGCTTCCGCCGACCTGCGAGCAAGGTCGAGATGGCGCGAGTCCCTGCCGCCCTCGGCGCGCCGCGGCGCCTCATGCTGGCCCTATCGCTGCTTCTCGCGCCCCTCGTGGTCTCGGCGCTTGCAGCGACTGCGGATCCCCCGCCGCTGATCGCGTACAGCGACGCCGAAGACGCGGTGGACGACACGACGCGCCTGTTCTCGATCCACGAGGCGAGCGTACTCCGGGACGGGCCGGCGTTCCTGGCGCGGCTGAAGGCCTCAGTGCCAGACACGGTACCGGCCGACGTCCAGTGCGAGAAGGTCAAGCGTTGCGACCACAAGAACGTGTGCGCGGTCGTGTGCAAGCGCGGGTCGGTGGAGGTCGACCCGTGGCTCGCCAAGGCGCTGGCGCTCCAGCGGCGGCTATCTTTCCGCCGCAACTTTTGCCAGGCGCAGCTACCGGGCACGCACAACTCGGCCATCAACCTCGCTGACGTACGCTGCCTCGTGCGCTGTATAATAAAAGCGACTGCAAGCTGACGCAGCACGTGCCTTGGGGGATGATGATGATGATGGACAGGGCTATGGGGTCGAAGACCACGTGTTCGAGGGTTACCTCAAGTACATCTCGTGGGTCAAGAAGGGCATGCAGGTGCACACGAACGACCAGCTCTTCTCGCTGACGGACCAGCTGCACATGGGCGTGCGCTTCCTCGAGCTCGACGTGCACTGGTTTGACAACGACCTGCGCATCGCGCACTGCGGCGGCTTCAGCTCCAAGCTGCTTGATGGGCTCATCGCAGCGCTCAACAAGATTGCCAAGATGCTGGGCTCGGACATCCAGTGGGACACGGAGACGATCGGGTGCAAGCCGAGCCTGAGCAGCATCCCGGCGAACGAGCAGCGCTCGCTCAAGGAGGCGCTCAAGGAGGTGGCCGACTGGCTGCACGCTCCCGAGCACAAGGACGAGTTCCTCATGATCTTCTTCGACGACGAGGCAAGCCTCAAGAAGTGGAACAAGGTCCCGACGTTGCTGGCGTACATCAAACAGTACTTCGCACTGGAAGAGATGCTCGTGCCGTCCGACTTTGAGGTATGTGCTCCACTGACTAGCAAATATGCACACACCCCTGGGCATTATTTTGGCGTGGCTAACGTAAATTGTGACTGTGGTGCCGCAGTATGCCACAGCATGGCCGACCTTCCAGGAGCTGATCCACGTTGGCAAGCGAATCGTCTTCATGAGTGGCTCCGACTACTCGCCCGAGGGCGACGAGACCCTGTTCATCAAGGACTCCATCTGCGACTGGACCGAGCCCAAGCTGCCCCTCAACCCGTACCCGATCTGCAACTTCACCAAGCCGGTGAGCAGCCCCGCCAACATGGCGCGCACCATCTTCCGCCCCGAGACGAGCGAGATCCAGTATGGATTCCTGAACGCGGACGGCCAGCTCGGCGACAACAAGTACTTGCTGGACGAGAAGTCGCTGCCGGACTTTTTCAAGTGCGGCGTCAACATTCCCTCGCCCGACAACGTCACCCCAAAGCGTATGGAAGCGACCATCTGGGCGTTGGACCGCAACCACGCGCTCGAGCCGCAGCAGTGCGTCGGAATGCTGCGCAACTCGTCCATGTGGCAAACCGTGGACTGCCGCCGGGCTAACATGGCGCCTGCTTGCGTGGGCCGTGCGGACTTGCTGAACTGGAAGCTTGGTGGGGCGTCCATTGCCGAGTCGGACGCGTCTGCGGCATGTGCCGCGCTCGCCATGGACTATTCAGTTCCGGCGACGGGATACGAGAACCAGGTCGTGTACAAGCTGCTCCAGGAGGCGCCCGAGAACGTGGATGGTGTGTGGGTCGACGCGAAGCAGCTTCTCTCCGACGTCTTCTTCCCGTCTCCGATGGACGCGATTGACGCGGACGCGACGACGCAGAGCGATGAAGCGCTGATGGCTCGACCCGTCTTCTCACTCGACACGCTGCAAGCGATCGAGTAGCGCGATGGATGGATGGAGAAGAGAGGAGGGAATATCATTCGCGAGAGAAGTATATGGTGTGTGTGTGTGTGTGTTTTTTTTTTTTTT
>JAADXZ010000359.1:0-24642 GCA_023338055.1 Phytopythium mirpurense | reverse complement strand
TCGGACAGCAGTCTCCGACGCCTCCAAGCGCGAGTCGAGGCGGCCAAGGGTGGCACTGACGGTCTCGTCGAGAGCGGAGCACAGCTGCTCGAGCGCGAGGGCGAACGCGGGCGGCGGGCGAGGGGAAGCAGCCGCGTGCTCGTCGTCCGGCATGGCGCTTGAGGGAGGTCGCCCAGCCTCGCGACGCGACCGCTGCTACCCGTCGCGCCGCTATTGATATCCTTCGGACGGGCTGAAGCGTCATGGGGGCGACGGTGAGGAGCTCTTGGCGGCAAGACGCCTGGCGCGAGGGCCTCTCGACATACATAAATATCCACAAGGTGGGGGCTGGTGGCGAACAGATGAGCGCAGGCTGCATACGCTCCTCGACCAGCTCCACAGGCACGACGTGGTGTGTTTGCAGCCTCGAGCATTGGCAGTCGGGATCAGTGCTCGCCAGGCGACACTTGTCTCCTTACGCGCTGCTGTTCCTGCACTCCACGTCAATCAGACTCATCGAGCCCCACCCAGAGCCCCACCCGAAGCCCATCCGCGAGAAGCCGGTGACGCGCGTCGACGCACCACCACCGCCGCCCATAGGTACCGCGCTCTGTATTCCCAGTATTCCAGCACGTCGTTCCCGCGGGCCGCACCCGTGGCGATTCGCCTTCCTCTGACGATGGGCCCGTGATACTGTAGCAGGTTGCAGTTGCCGCCGGAGACATTTGCCGTCGAGCGGCGCACTCTCTTTGTGTGTATGCCGGCCAGCACCTTGTGAATGCATACCTGGCGGTCAGTGACGCGTCGTCAACTTGTTCAGGCTCTTCCATTCTCTCTCTTCATCCTTTAATTATATTGAATATGTACACTTTAATGAGTATGCTTGAATGCACCGGACGGACTGACAGGTCTTGTCCTGAAAACATGCGACGGCGCGCTCGTCCCATTTGAAGTTCCTCGCTGACTTGGCTTCACTATGCCCTCGCCGCGTGTCCGCGTCACGTCTGTCAAGAGCCAGGCGCTCGCGGTGCATGGCGCTTGCTTACCGGTACACCGCTCCGGCTTCCTGCGCTTATAATAGCCGCTCGGATCGGATTTGGATTGGGCTTGTGGATTGGGATCGATCGTCGGCAGCTCGATCATTCCGGAATTCACAGCGAGACACGCAAGAGTCAAGCAAGAGAAGCAAGATGGCGCCGATCGAGAGCCTTGGCGCGACCCCCATGCTGACGCCGCACCACGTGGTGAACGCGCACCTGCGCGAGATGGAGAGCGACGTCATGTACCACATCGGGCTGACGTGGTCGAGCGAGGACAAGACCAAGCTGGCGCGGCTGTTCGGCGACACCAAGTTCTTCGTGACGGGCGGCAGCGCCGACCGCATGACGCACTTTGCGTCCGAGGTGGCGGCGGCACTGGGTATCCCGACGCCGTACGGCTACGCGCTGGCGCCCATCGGCAGCACGGCGCGCTACGTGGTGTACAAGGTGGGCCCGGTGCTGGTGGCCAACCACGGCATGGGCATGCCGTCCGTGTCCATCCTGCTGCACGAGGTGACCAAGCTGCTCGAGTACGCGGGCGCGCACGACTGCACTTATATCCGCATGGGCACGAGCGGCGGCGTGGGCGTCGAGCCCGGCACGGTCGTCATCTCGACCGAGGGCGTCAACCACGAGATGCAGTCGTACGACGAGGTGGCGGTGCTGGGCAAGATCGTCAAGCGCCCGGCGCTGTGCTCGCCCGAGGTGGCGGCCGAGATCGCCAAGGCGGCCGAGGAGGAGGGCCTGCCGTTCGCCACGGGCAAGACGCTCACGTGCAACGACTTTTACGAGGGCCAGGGCCGCCTGGACGGCGCCATCTGCGAGTACTCGAGCGAAGACAAGTTCGCCTTCCTCAAGGTGGCGGCCGAGGCCGGCGTCAAGAACATTGAGATGGAGGCCAAAGGCTTCGCCGCCTTCTGCCACAAGCTCCACATCCCGGTCGCCGTCGTGTGCGTCACGCTGCTCAACCGCCTGCTCGGCGACCAGGTGCTCTCGAGCCACGAGACGCTCGTCGGCTACGAGCAGCGACCCGCCGCCGTGCTGCTGCGCTACATCAAGACTAAGCTCGCGGCCGCCGACAAGTAGGTGGGCGTGAGTGTTTGAGTCTGGTGTGTATATAGGAGCGAGTGGGGGGCGAAGATAATGGAGAAGCAACGACAGTACGCACAAAAAGGAACGCAATGCCTTCAATAGCTACAGTTTCACCTGGACTTGTTTGTGAACCCACACCACCACCACCACTCGTGTAACCTGGGTACGGGAATGTAACCTGGTTACTTTTGGTGGAAAAGCGGCGAACCTGCGTTTCGGGAACTCAGATCCAAATCACCCCCGAGTCGCCCGTGCCGAGCCATGGAAGACGCCGACGTCGCCCCCGAGCGCACGCCTGTGGCGGCGCTGGAGCTGCGGATCGACACGTGCGATGACGCGCTCGAGAAGCCAGCGCCGCTGTCCTCGGCGGCCGTTCGACTAGCGCTGCAGGACGACCAGTGGGCCTTCGAGGCGCCCGACTCGCCGCGCGCGGGCCTCTTGCCGGGCGTCTACCGCTACCTGAGAGGTTGTGGCTCTGTGCTCCGCGCTTCGGTCTATGCGGGACGGTCGCTTACTATTGTGGATGCTCGCTCTGGTCCTCAGCAGGCGCAGAGCTGGACGGCAAGCGCTACGACTTCGCGATCGTCACGCAGCGTCCGCGGCCGTCGCGGGACAAGAAGTCATCGGCAGCCAATGCCACGGCCGACGAGGACGACAGCGACCCGCCAGTGTCGGCGGAGAACGCCGTGGAAAGCAGCGACCGCAGCGTGCTGCGGCTCACCACGCCCATGCGCGACACGCTCGAGGCGCAGCTCATCGAGACGCTCGTGGCCCACGGACTGGACGTGGACGCGATCGAGGGCGACTTCAGCGGCGTCGTGACCCGCGGCGACTCGCGCAGCAAGCACCTCGTGCTGCTGCTTCGTGGCAGCGACGAGGCGCTGGCCGCGTACGGGCGCCGCCTCAAGCTCGAGACGTGGCTGCGCAGCGGCAGCTCCCGCGAGGTCGACGCCGTCGTCTCGAGCGGCGCGCCGGCGTCGCCTGCCGAGCGCATCGAGGTCATCGACCACATCATCCGCGAGGGCGCCAAGGTGACGGCCGACGCCGCGACGGTGCGCGCTGTCTTCCCCGTGCATGATCCCGAGGCCAACAAGTACCTGCTGCAGATGTTCATGAAGTCGCTGTCGCTCTCGAACGCCTTCCTGGTCAAGCTCAAGGACCACTTCGGTGAGCGCGTCGCGTACTACTTTGCCTTCATGGACTTTTACAACAAGGCGCTCGTGCCCATCGCGGTGCTCGGCGTGCTGCTCTCGTGCTTCCGTAGCGTCCTCGGCACGCCCATGTACATGCGCCTGCTGGTGCCCTGGGCGCTGCTCGTGTCCGTCGGCTGGAGCTACGGCATCCTCAAGGCCTGGTCGCGCCGCAACAACGAGCTGCATTTTGCCTGGGAGAACAACCTGGACACCAAGGCGATCGTGTACCAGAACCCCAACTTCCGCGGCGACCCGTGCGTGAACCCAGTGACGGGGCTGCCCGACCAGTCGTACGCGTCCTGGAAGCGCTACCCAAAGTACGTGGTTATGGTGAGCTTCATGGTGCTGCAGATCGCCATCATGATGTTCGTCATCGCCATCTGGATCACCACGTTCGAGGCGCTGCTCGTGCGCTACCCGGACGACGGCATGTTCTCGGCGCAGTGGTTCTACATCCTCTTTGGCGGCATCCTCTACGGACTCTTCGTCGACGTGATCCAGTGGAGCGTGATCGTCACCAAGGCCGCGCGCTTGTTCACCGAGTGGGAGAACTGGAAGACGGTCGAACAGTACGAGCGCGCGTACATCCGCAAGCTCTTCTTCATGGACTTCCTCAACTACTACACGTGGTTCTTCCTGCTCGCCTTCGTGTACGTGATCCCGGGCGCGGGCGACACTATCACCAACTTCCTCAACACGCTCATCTGGAAAGACCCGGCCAACTGCTGCTTCGGCCCGTACCTCGACCGCTCCGGCCGATATTGCCAGACGTGCCCGCCGTCGTGGCACCCACTCGAGGGCGTGCGCGAGACGCGTTGCATCCCCTGCAACGGCTGGGTTACATTCGACATCAACCACTTGGACCTCGAGACGCTCTTCCTCACGCCGATCCTGGTCACGCAGGGTCTCAACTTGCTGATCGCGGTGCTGATCCCGTGGATTCACCGCAAGCACCATGAGCAGAGGCTCAAGGGCTCCGACCGCCGCGCGATGCAAATGGCCAAGGAGCGCGGCGAGCGCCACCTGCTTGGCGACATGACGTATGATGGCCAGCGCGACGGCGACCAGCAGCTCGAGAACAAAGCCAAGGCGCGGCTCTTTGAGAACGACGACGAGGAGATGGAGCGACTGAACGCCAAGGCGCGCGCCATCCTGCTGGAGAGCGACCAGGAGGACTACGACTCGTTCGAGGACTACCACCATGTGATCGTGCAGTTCGGCTTCGTGGTCATGTTCTCGATGCTGTGGCCGCCCATGCCTGTCGCGTGTCTGGTCATCAACGCGCTCAAGACGCGCGGCGATGGCTTCCGCATGTGCCACACGCTCAAGCGCCCGCTCCCGCGCAAGGCTGCCGGCATTGGCGAGTGGAAGATGCTGCTGCACTTCCTTGCAATCACGGGTATCATCGTCAACATCGGCCTCATCTTCATCTCCACGGGCGCCATGGAGTTCTTCTCTGGCTCGTGCACAAAGCAGATCACAGACGCCTTGAACGGCGACTACTCGCGCTTCCGGTTCGGCCCTGACTTCGCCTGCTACACGCTGACGACGCGCATGGTGCTGATCCTCGTGAGCGAGAACCTGCTGCTGCTCGGTATCTGGTGCTTCTGGAAGATGGTCCGCAGCGTGCCGGCCAAGCTCGAGCTCGAGACTGTGCAGCAGGAGTTCCTCTTCAAGACCAAGCTGTACGAGCGTGCGGCGCAGGGCACTCCCGCGAACGGCTCGCTGCAGCTCGGCGCTCCTAGTTCCGCGGCGTTGAACGGCACGCCACGCGCAGCTGCGGATCCTCTACCAGCGCCCAAGCGTAAAGGCGCGCTGGCGGCCATCCGGCGGGGGCTGCTCGGCTCCAAGGAAGAGCGCCAGCCGCTGTTGTCGGCGACCAGCAAGCAGCTCGCGCAGGCGTGGGACGCGTCGTCCCCGCCGAGCGCCTAGCGTTTCCCAGTGTTGCCTCCGCACTTTCTCCAGAATGCTTGCAAAGCGGCAAGTCTGGAAGTGACGCGCGCTATGTTTTGATTTATGAATGGACTGATTCTTGTTTGCACTGCTTGGGTTAGAATGGAGTGGAGGTGGCAATGGGGAGAAAGGGCCACAAGGGCGCGGCTGAAGTGCGAATCCAGTTGAAGCCTTCAACTTGAAGGCGATTAGTTTGTGGGCGAGACGTGAGGTGGAGCCGCCAAAGGCTGGAACTGTGCGATGTTGAAGTTCATTTCCTTCACACCACCTGTCACACGGCTTGGATAACATAATCCATGCAACGGATGGATGCCGGTCGAGTTTACCGCTTCATGCCTGTGATCGCGTGTGAGGATAGTGGGCGGCCAAGCGGCGTTAAACTTGTACTGTATTGTACCGAGCCACCGAACCGTACGTAAATGCAGCGCTTGCCGCTCAACGAAAGCGTGAACAAATGAGCAGCAGAGGTCCGACGGCGTTCTTCCGACCTCCACGTCAGCAAGTACACCACCTGAACCCTCTTTATCACAATTTGTATCAAATAACCGCCGCAAACCTTTATACATCATGCCTTTTTATTTGCTATAAAAGATCAATTTGTAAAGGCTTTCAGTGGCATGTGGCGGAACGGGCTTTTTACGCCACCGACTGCAGGCTCGCGCCACCGACCGCGGAAAGGACAAGCGACGACAACCGACGCAGCGCTGTCCGCTCCAGTCTCCAATCTGACGCCCAAGGCCCAAGTCGACCGATCGCCTGCCCTTTCTCGCCGCGCCGACCGACCGACCGATCGATCTCCCAACAGAGCGATGGCGACACAGCGCGCTCCGGTGCAGGCGCGCGGCGGCGGCTATGGGCTGGACGCAGAGCTGGCGCGCAAGGCGGCCGAGCGCTACGACTACGACGCGGAGGACGAGGCGCGCGAGTGGATCGAGGCAGTCTCCGGCATGGAGATCGGCCCGGACTTTGGCGCGGGGCTCAAGGATGGCGTCATCCTGTGCACGCTGGTCAACAAGATCCACCCGGGCGTGGTCAAGCGCGTCGAAACCAAGTCCAAGATGCCGTTCAAGCTCATGGAGAACGTGTCCAACTTCCTCAAGGCCTGCCGCGTCATGGGCGTGTCCGAGTTCGACCTGTTCGAGACGGTCGACTTGTTCGAGCTCAAGGACCTGGGCTGCGTCGTGCGCTGCATCTTCGCGCTCGGCCGCTCTACCCAGCGCAGCTACCCGGACTTTGACGGCCCGACGCTCGGCGTGAAGGAGGCCGTCAAGAACCAGCGCCAGTTCTCGGAGGACAAGCTCGCTGAAGCCCGCAACGCGCCCTCGCTCGTCAACCTCGGCAGCATGCGCACCATGCCGCGGCTCGAGGTGAGCCACTCGAACAACGTGACCTTCGGCGCGGATGCGGCGCTGAACTTGCACCGCCCCCCGCCGCCGCCGCCGCCTCCGTCAGCTGAGAAGGTGGAGCTCCTCACTCGGTATCGCTCGTCATCCAAGTGGCTCGAAGAGGATAGTCAAACAGGGCAGCAGCAGTCACCGACCGCCCCCGCTGACACCCCGGCACCATCGCGCAAAGAGGTCGAGGCGACCGTTGCAGCGCTCTCCGACGCCGTGACGACCGTTATCGTTACCGACCCGGCCGCCAAGGCGTCGCTCCCTGGCCTCAACTCGACCGTAGCAGTCGGCCCAACGCCCGAGGAGGAGGCGCAGAAGTGGATTGAAGACGTGATCAACGAGAAGTTCCTCGCTAGCTTCGGTGACAGTCTCAAGGATGGCGTCATTCTGTGCACCCTCCTGAACACCATCAAGCCGGGGATCATTCCAAAGATCCAGACCTCCCACATGCCGTTCAAGCAAATGGAGAACGTCACCGCGTTTCTTCGTGGCTGCCGAATCATTGGCGTTGCCGAGTTCGATCTGTTCGAGACGGTCGATCTGTTCGAGCTCAAGAACGTCGACCTGGTCGTCAAGTGCATCCACGCACTTGGTCGCACCGTACAGAAGAACGTTCCCGAGTTCACCGGCCCGGCGCTCGGCGTGAAGGAGTCAACGGTGAACAAGCGCTCTTTCACCGAGGCCCAGATGCGTGAAGCCCGGAGCGCTGTCCCTGTGCTTGCGCACGGAAGCAGCACCGTCATGGAGCGTGGCGGATTCGACCGTTCCGCTTCCGTGACATTCGGCTTCGATGCAGCCATCAGCGGACGCAGCAAGTCGCCGAGCAGTGCGTCGCCAGCCAAGGCGGAGTCGCCGGCGAGTGCCTCGCCCAAGCAGGCCAGCGTGGAGCCACTGACGGTGGAGCCGTCCTCGACGGAAGCGGAGAAGACGTCTCCGTTCGCAAAGTGGGCGAATCGCGACGCTGCTGCCTTCAAGGCACAGACGAGCGCGGCGTCGGCCACCAAGCCGCACCAAGTCAACATAGGCGGTGCGTCGTCGACACTGCCCACCCGTACTGTCTGGAGCTGAATCAACCAAGTGTGAAGATCCAGAGAGTGAGGCGAGGTACACCAGCACGTGTTGCTCCTACTCGTCGGATACCTGCTCTCTCACTCCTCGCCTGGTTGCAGTGTGACTGCGTGAATAAACTATTGTCGTTGTCCTTGATTCTCTCTCGAAGGTGATGCATGCCAAGGTCACACAACGCCCGAGTCTGCAGACGAGGAGCGAACATAACAAGCAGACAAGCGGTCCCTCAGTGAACTATGTCTAGCGAACAACCCGAGATACGGTAACGACACCGCCTCCGGTTACTCGCATCTACCCTGGTGACCACCGACGAGCGTCGACAGCAGCGCCGTGCAGGGCGCGTTGATGCGCAGGTCGCACAGGTCGTCGGCGCGGGTGGGCCCGAGGTTGAGGATGGCGATCGGCAGCTCGCGGGAGCGCGCGAGGTTGACGAGCCGCATGGCCGAAAAGACCTTGAGCGACGAGCCGACCACGAGCAGCGCGCCCGCGTCCTCGAGGCACTCGACCGACCGCGTGCGCGTGGCCACAGGCAGGTTCTCGCCGAAGAACACGACGCGGGGCTTCATGACGCCGCCGCAGCGCTCGCACGCCGGGTAGACAAAGTCGTCGTAGTTCCACGTGATGTCCACGTCGCCGTCCGGGTTGACGCTCGACGCCACGTCGCCTGCCGCCTCCTCGCCCGGGTGCCGCAGCGACCACGAGGCCACCGCGGGGTTGAGCTGCGCCAGCAGCAGCTGGAACTGCTCGCGCGGGACCACGTGCTTGCAGCCCTGGCACTCGACCTCGTGCAGCGAGCCGTGCAGCTCGACCACGTCGCGCGCGCCGCTCTTCGAGTGCAGTCGGTCCACGTTCTGCGTCAGCACGTGTGAGACGAGTCCAGAGCGCTGCAGCGCCGCGACCGCGTCATGCGAGCCGTTCGGGCGCGCGTGCAGGATCTTGGGCCACCCGAGGAAGCTGCGCGCCCAGTAGCGCTGCCGGTACGTGTGCGCGCCCATGAACTCGCGGAACTGCAGCGGCTTGAAGTCCTTGTTGCGCATGTACACGCCGTTCGGGCCGCGGTAGTCGGGGATGCCCGAGTCCGTCGAGATGCCCGCGCCCGTAAGCACGGCCGTGCGTCCGCGCGCGGTCTCCAGGAAGCGGCGCAGCTGCGACACGTGCGCGTCTGCGGCCACGCCCACCATCTTGCTGGTTGCTGCAGACACCGGCATCATGGTGGCTACTTGACAGAGTCCTCTCTCTTCTTCAGAAGGAAAGGAGGGCGAGGGATAGGTCCTCTGTCTTTGTGACGCTCGTGAAGACGCTACAGGGACGCTAGGAGCACGGAGACTTCGAGGGGAGGCGCGCGGTGAGAGTGGCCGAGTGGCGAGGCGTGTTGAGGAGTGCCGAGCGCCGGGGAGGAGGCTGCAGCGGAGCCACAACCGCCCGTCGCCGAGCGAAAACTGCAGAAGCTTCGTCCGCTTTCGCCTGCGCTCCTCCCGCTCTGATTCTGGCAAAGCGACGATTCCGGATGCTGATTGGCTGAAAATGGACGAATCGGAGACATGGATAGCTCCTCGAACTTCAACCGGTGCTTGCTTCCACTTGGTCGAAAGAAACTCCATCCCACACTTGCGTTTTGTATGCATCCATGGTCTGGCGCGTGACGCCCCAGCGGCGGCACCGCCTAATGCGACGGGCCGTATGTGGAAGAAGCTACTTCTCTCTCTCTGAAGCAACGCCACTATTGAATCCGCGGCCGCCAAGCGACGCCTCGACTCCCAGCACTACTATCACTCGTAGCACATCCATCTAGCTCACTGGCGTCCTCATGAGCGACTTCTGCGCGTGCTCCGCGGCGCTCCCGACAGCGCGATGGCCGCGGCTCCCGCGCGTGGGCGCGCGCGTGGCGGCGAGCGGCGTGACGGACGCGGGCGGCGCCGAGAGCGTCAACCAGGACGCGTTCTTCGTGCTGCCGGCGCCCGGGCAGGGCGCGCTCGTGGTCGGCGTGTTCGACGGGCACGGCAAGGAGACAGGCCGCCGCGTGGCGCGCACGGCCTGCGCGTTCTTCGAGCGCCAGTTCGCGAGCTACGCGGCCGAGGACTTTGACGCGCTGGAGAAGGACCCGCGCGGCGCCTTCGGCCAGCTGTTCACGGCCTGCCACGAGGAGATCAAGGAGGCGCTGCGCGACTTCTACGAGCGCAGCGGGTTCGTCGTCTACGATCAGCCGGAGGGCTTCCTGGTCAAGCAGGACCTGACCACGCACCTGTTCGCCAACGTCCGGGGCGGCACGACGGCCACGGTCGCCGTCATCCTGGGCGGCGGGCGCAAGGTCCTTGTCTCGAACGTCGGCGACTCGTCCGCGCTGCTGAGCGGCGCCGGGGTCTCGGCGCGCGACGTCAAGATCTTTAGCGGCGGGTCCGGCAAGGCGACTGGCAGCAGTGACCGGTCCAAGGCGCGCTCGTCGAGCCACGAGGACACGGAGGGCGAGGAGGACGAGCTGGAGGCGCTCGAGGTCCGTGAGTCGTGCACGAGCGTTGTGAGCACAAACGCGTCGTCGCTCGGGACGGGCGACAACCAGGAGCCGACGGCGCTCGCCATGACCGACATAGTGGCGCTGACGGGCGACCATGGCGCCGAGAGCGCAGCCGAGTTTCTGCGCGTGCGCCACGCGCGATGCTGCGACGTGGACCCGAGCATGCCGGCGCTGCGCTTCCTGTACGACACGACCAGCGCGAGCGCGCGCCGCCTTCCCGTGTTCTCGTGGAGCGACGCCGGCGAGCTGAGCCGCAACGCCCATGGCGACTACTTCAAGAACGTGCGGGACGAGTGGGCGACCGTTGTAGCCACGCCGCTGTCGTCGCTCTTCCCGGATGCGCTGGCGTTCACGCGCTCGCTCGGCGACTTGCACATGCACGCGTACGGCGTCTGCTGCGAGCCGACGGTGGTCGAGCTGTCGCTGGAGCGGCTGATAGCCCGCGAGCTCGCGTCTGGCGAGACGGACAACCAAGCAGAGGGCGAGGCCGACCATGCGCGAAGCGGCAACAACCAGGAGCCGATGGACGATGGCGCAAGGACCCGCCGGTTTACGCTCGTGGTGGCGTCCGACGGCGTGTGGGACAACTGGAAGTACGAGGAGCTCTTCCAGAGCCTGCACGGGTCCCGGGCGGTCGTCGGAGCCTCCAAAGACGGCGGGCATACCACAGCAGCGGTGGACGCCATGGCGGTCGAGCTCATGCGCGCCAACCTCGCGCGCGCCGAAGAGACCTTTGGCGACCAGGCAGACAACATGACGGCCGTCGTCTGCGAGCTGGAGGTCTCGTGGGTCGACTGACACCTCTTCGCCCAAGTTGAAGTCGGTGTCCGTTCATTTATTATTATATCAGTACACGAATCCATCAAAACACCATACCTCCTGAGAATGTAATATAAATACTTCTAGTTACACACCGTTGGGGGTCTGTACCGGTAGTTATCCTTGTATAGCGTGGTCCACACTGATTTAGACTAGTGGCGAGTGTTGGGTGAGCGAGTGGCGTGTCATTTGGCTCGCCCCAAGCGCCGACGACATGCTGCGCCGCGCCTTCCACGCCGCCGCCTCGCCCGCGCTGCGCCCGGCGCCTCGTGCGCTTGCCTGCGCCTCCAGCGCTCGCATCTTCTCCTCGTCCTCGTCCGGCTCCGGTGCGTCGTTTCCACACTCGAATCGAATGGGAGAATAGCACTCTCTCTCATGCAGAGTATCATTGTCGAATACTGCGACCGCTGCTGCTGCTGGCAGAGCTCGAGTGGATGACCACGAAGCGCGATCCGTTCTGCAACGTGGGCGAGTCGATCGCGGCCAAGATCGGCGTCAACTTGCACCGCCAGCAGCACCACCCGCTCAACATCATCAAGACCAAGATCGAGGGCTACTTTGACTCGCTGCACACGCAGCACGGGTGCGTCCCCTTCTCCCTCTCTCTGTCTATCTCTACCACTATCCCTATAGTTGGCACACACGCATACTAGCCAGACTGTAGCCTCTCACACCGTATCCACGCACCTGATGCAGACACCCCAAGTTCACCATGTTCGACGACCTGGACCCGGTTGTGTCGGCCGAGGACTGCTTCGACGCGATGCTCGTGCCCACGGACCACGTGAGCCGCCGGCCCACCGACACGTACTACGTCAACCCGACGATGGTGCTGCGCGCGCACACGAGCGCGCACGAGGTGCCGACGCTCAAGCAGGGTGTCACGTCCTTCCTGGTCACGGGCGACGTCTACCGCCGCGACGAGATCGACGCGAGCCACTACCCCGTCTTCCACCAGATGGAGGGCGTGCGCATCTTCTCGGAGCTCGATGCTGGCATGCCGCGCGAGGAAAAGGTGGCGCTCGTGCAGGAGTCGCTCAAGAAGACACTCGAGGGGCTCGTGGCCGAGCTCTTCGGCGACGTCGAGATGCGGTGGGTCGAGGCCTACTTCCCCTTCACGGAGCCGTCGCTCGAGCTCGAGATCTTCTTCAACGGCGACTGGCTCGAGGTGCTTGGCTGCGGCGTGCTGCAGCAGCAGATCGTGCGCAACGCCGGGCTGGGCGAGCAGGTGGGCTGGGCCTTCGGCCTCGGCCTCGAGCGCCTCGCCATGGTGCTGTTCGACATCCCGGACATCCGCCTGTTCTGGTCCAAGGACCCGCGCTTCCTCTCGCAGTTCAAGGACGGCGAGATCACGTCCTTCAAGCCCTACAGCAAGTACCCCGCGTGCTACAAGGACGTGAGCTTCTGGCACGACAGCGACTTCCACGAGAATAACCTGTGCGAGATCGTGCGCGAAGTTGCCGGCGACATTGTCGAGCAGGTAGGATGGCCGGGTGTGTGGCCTTGTGGAGGTGACGACGAAGAAGAACTGAGGATGCGGGTTGCTGCTGGTTTGACGATGATAGGTGGCCGTCGTGGACGAGTTCACGCACCCCAAGACCCAGCGACAGAGCAAGTGCTACCGCATCACGTACCGCAACATGGACCGCAACCTCACCAACGAGGAGATCGACGCGCTTCAGGTACGTGACGTGTGAAGCGGTTAATGTGTCGAGTAGAGCCATAGCGTCTGATATGTTGGTGTTTTATGGTGCCCCTGTCCGTAATGCTAGGTGCTCGTCCGTGAAAAGATGGTGGCAGACATGGGCGTCGAGCTCCGGTAGGCGCGTGAGTTGGGTGGGTCGCGACGTGTGTGGAGCAGCGTGTCAAGCCAACAGCCAAGACGATGGTTCAACCAGCCTTTTGATCCGGCTAATACAAGTACAAGCCTCCGAGACGGAGATACTGATGGACAGTTGACGGCCCAGATACATGTCGCTCGGCCATCAGTGCATGTATTCTTGGCCGATGGGATCCGGCTATTGCTGGAGGGAACGCACCCTTCTCTGACTCGGTCCATTAGCCAATCGCCAGCGCATTTCCGTGCTGCAGTGCTCGCAGACTGACCCCCGAGTTGCGGCTGCAAGCGCTTCGATATGCAAGTCGCGGTCGACGACGCGGCCAAGTCCCCGACGCGGTCGATGGCCATCGGCTGGCGCGAGAAGTTCGAGAGAGAGACCAAGGTAAGCCTGTTCTACTTCGCAGCCGGCTATGCTTGAGTGACGGCGCTGGATCTGACGCTCTAGACCCTACTGACAGGTAAATCAAGAGCTCGGACGGCGACTACGCGTACGTCTTGCCTCGCTCACTGTATGGAAATCGTGAAGACCGCAACCTGATCGTGGGTGGATTGGTTCGTGGGTGAGAAGGAGGCCAAGCAGCAGCTCGTAGACGAAAAGGCGCTGGTCGAGGAGCTCCGTGCTCTGCTGGGCAATCGCGCCGCACCACTGCAACAGAGCGAGCCAACAGTGGACGACAAGGTGAACCGCTAATTACCCCACTTGTCCTGCTAAAGACTGCTGGGAATCCGCTCTAACACCAAGGCTGTCTCCTTTCATCAACCAACAGATCGACTGCGCAGGCTGTGAGAAGCTACAGGCAGAGATTTCGCGGCTGCACGCTGCGATTGCCGCGCTCCAGGGCGAGTCCAACCAGGAGAGCAGTCGCAGACCACTCTCAATCGCTTTAGCCATCACCACGGAGCGAGCCACGACCAAAGACGCAGCAGAAGCTTCCGACAGTGCCTCTAAATCTGCTGGTGCCGAGCCCCAGGACGCCTTCGACGCGACGCCTGAAGCAGAAGACGCTAGTCAGCGCACTGCAGGCCAGCCCACCAGCTCGGTCCCGACGTTCGTGCCTGAAAGTCGCGCGCCGACCAGAAGGCACTCGGTCGCGCTCGAGCTCAGCTCGCTGGAGCTGCCGTCTCGGCCGCTGGCAGTCGCGGAGGAGCCCCAGGTCCGCCGCCACTACCGCCACCGCCTGAGCCTCCATGACGACAGCAACCAAGTCTACCACGAGCAGAGCTTCCTGGCCTTCCTGGGCCGCCAGGAGCCGTCCCCGTCGCCTCTCGACGCGCTCTTCAAGTACGCCTTTGTGCTCGCCGGTCCACCGCCGGCCAAGCCGCGCCGCAACCTGCTCACGGCGATCTCCGAGCGGCTGCGCGGCACCGACTTCCGCCGCACGCGCAGCATGCCGGAGGGCCAGCCACCGAGCACGGAGCTCACGAGCTTTGCGATCGAGTCCCCGACGCCGACCAAGGCCAGGGCACAAGCCGGGGGGTCCTGGCTGACGCGCGTCCGCTCTCCGCCGACGGACGCGGCGGTGGAGGAGCCGTCGCCGTCCGTGTTGAGTCCTCAGAAGCGTCCCGGCTGGTTCTCCAACCTCATGGCGAACGGTCTGCGGGGCGGCAGTGGCAGCTCCACGCCGCTATCGCCCGGCGGATCGAGCTTGGGGCGGCCAGAGCCGTCGCTGAAGACCAGCCCGACCACGTCCAAGATGCTCGCCGTGTTCCCTCCAGGCACGGAAGCCACCGGCGTGCCCGAGCTCGAGGGACTTGTCGAGATCTGCTTCCCGTACGGAGACAAGCAGCCGCGCGCGCGCGACTTCTCGCTGCCGCAGCTCAAGCGCACGCTGCAGGAGCGCCATCGTACGTTCCGCAGCTCGGACGCGACCTTTGTGCTCACGCTGGCGAGCGCGGACGCGGCACGGCCGGCCGACTTGACGTACGCCATCTGCGTGCGCTGCCCGCTCTTCCCGGACGAGGAGGACCAGTTGTCACTGGCCTGCGACGACGACCAGGGCCAGGGCTCGGCCTCCGCGGGCCCGCTGCCGTCGCAGTGCTGCATCTGCCTGCTCACGCCCTTCCCGTTCTTCAACCTGTTCTTCAAGGTGCTCTACGGCATCGCCGTGCTCTGGGACGTCAAGCGCCGCGAGCACCTCGAGCGTGGCCTGTCGCGAGCGTCCACCGGGTCGCTCACCGACACGGACGACGACGCGGCGGACGCCAGCTTGGTGCGGCCGCTCGGGCTCCAGGACTTTGCCGCGCACTTCCACGAGGTCATGCAGCGGCTGCAGGGCATGCGCTTCCCGCCCGTGGGCGGCTGGAGCCGCATGGAGCTCTCGCCGGGCATGACGCCGCTGTCGTTCCACCGGCCGCACAGCGAGAGCGCCGCGCAGGAGCGGCGCGCGCTGCTGCTCGAGTACGCCGCGCCCGTGCTCTTCGGGCTCCTGTCGGTGGACCAGGTGCTTTTCCTGCTCGGCTGCCTGTGCTGCGAGCGCAAGGTGCTGCTCGTCTCGGACCACGTGCACGCCGTCAGCGCCTGCGTGCTCGCGCTCACGACGCTGCTGAGCCCGCTGCAGTGGGCCGGACCGGTCGTCACGGTGCTTCCTCCGCGGCTCGAGGAGCTGCTGGAGGCGCCCGTGCCGCTGATCGCCGGCCGCGTGTCGACGCCGGCGGGCTCGAGCGCCTCGTGCGTCCCCATGCGCGGCGTCATCGAGATGGACATGGACCGCAACGACCTGCGCATGCACGAGGAGGACATGATGGCGTTCCACGAGCTCAAGCTGCCCGACTGCGACGAGCTCGTGCACGAGCTGAGCCGCCCCGCCGAGCTGCTCTTCCAGCGCCACGGCGAGCCCGACTTCCCCTCGGCGCAGCAAGCCGAGGCCTGCGAGCGCGTGTGCGACCGCATCCGCTCGTACCTCGAGTCGCTCTGCGCGCTCGCCGTCTCGGACCAGGCGGCCGAGGAGGCGGCGGGCGACTCGGGGCGCTGCGGCACGCTCGTCGCGGCGTTCGTGGCGCAGCTGCGCCAGACGCAAATGTTCAGCGAGTTCCGGCTGCTCCACGAGGCGGAGCGGGGCGAGGAGGACGACGGCGGAGAGGGCGACGACGACGACGACGGCAGCGACACCAACATTGACGATTGGAAGGAGGCGGAGGGAGACCAAGCGCTAGAGCAGGCGCTAGAGCCCGAGAGCAGGCGCCACGAAGCCCAAGAAGAGCTCAGCGACTATGTGTGAGCGGAGCGGTCGCTGCTGTAATTGGACGCGCTGTTCCATGCGGTCCGAACGCCTCCTCCGGTCCGTTGCGCACGGGTTGACGTCGGTTCTTGTAGTAGAGCGAGCGACGTCCGACGCTCCCCGAATGGGGCGTGGCTGACCAGGACTCCGTAGCCAACTCGACTCACCGTCGATACCAGCTCCAGCACAACTACTGATGCCAAATCCTGGCCAGTGAGAGAGAGAGCACACGCGGTCCGTGTCTTGAGAGCCGACTAGTACTACAGGTCAGGCCATCGCGTCCGTGTCAACGAGCTGCTCAACTCGGCGAACGAGAGGCGCCGACCGCCTTCCACCTCTTCTTCGCATTGGATTCTGTTGAGGTCGATGGCTCATCCAAAGCAAAGGATCGCGTGGAGAGACGTATGGTACGAATGCGCATCATGGAGCAACGTCCGCGGTCATTGGCGGGAGTTCAAAGCCGCCAAAATTGGAGAACGCTCGCGCCGCTATTTCTGTCGGCGCGCCCTTTAGAAGGCGGTCGATCACCAACGAAGGCGAACGATGCATTGAAACCGCCCTGCCTGCTCCTATCCCTGACCGTGGCATCGCCTTGGTCAACCAAACACTCCACAGATCATCCGGGTGGAAGCAAGATGCGGCGCCTTGGACTCGCGGCGCTCGTTGCGGCGGCGGTGTCGGTACGTGTGACGATATCGACATCGATTCCACCTCCACTGACTGGCGGTTTGTATGCCGTCGACCACGATAGGGGCTCCCGGAGCGCGGACACGCGACGCCAGTGCCTCCAAACGCGCCCCTCGGGTCGTGTCTGGATCAGGACTGGGTCGAGGCGATCGAGGCGGCGCTGTCCATCTCAGGCGGTGAGCGTCACGAGCCGGACGGTGGCAAACTGCACCCGTTCCTCCATGTGGCGCTGCCACAGCCGCGCTTCTGGGTCAGTCAGTGCCTTGGCTGTCGACACTCGTGCGTTGGGCTTGGACCCTTCTCTGACTGCTCTAACGCGTCGACCATGCTGTGGGATCTAGATCCACGACTGGCGCACCAACAGAGCCATGGACGAGCTGTACCAGCCGAGCTGCCTTCAGGTCGGCGAGGCGTTCTTCGGCGTCGGTTCAACCCTGGACAGCGCGGGCGCTGTCGACAGTCCGGGGCGTGCCAACGGGTCGCTCATCCTCGAGCTGCACCCGTACTCGTCCATCCGCCTGTCGACGATGCTGTTCGCCATCCTGGCTCAGGAACTGGTACGTCCTGCTCTTTAACGAGCCCGATCCGTCATGCACTCACTCCGAGTGTTGCGTGACGCTGTCGTCCGTCTCTAGCTGGGCTACGAGATCGCCTTCTTGAAGGTGTCGACCAAGGCGCGGACTGCCGAGCGCATGTCCTCCCGAGGGGCTGGCGTTTGCTCGCCAGTGCATGTCGTGATGGAGGTGCGCAGCGACGGCGAGGCAGACACGTTCACGCCCTTCCTCAACGAGACGTACAGCTCCGCTAGCATCGGCTATTACGGTCGCGGCGGGCTCTTCACGACGACGCAGTTCGTCGCCGACGGACAGACCGCGAGCCTCCCGAATGAAACCTTCAGTGCGGACTTCTGGCGCGACTACCGCGACAGCGAGGCGCTGATCAATAGTCTCCCAGTGTCTCGGCTCAAGAACGACGCGAACTTCTACCCGCCCGCATATTCTGGGTGCGCCGATAGAGTGCTCGGGTGCGAGGACTCGTGCACGTGGACCAAGGCGTGCGCTGATCGGATGGTGAACGGCTCCGAGTGCCTTCTCGTGGTCATGTTCGAGGCAGTGTTCGACCCGGGGTACCTCGCGGCCGTGCTCTCCAACTTGGACATCCCCGCCTACCTGTGCTACCTCGGCGTCGGGTCCGCAGGGACGTACATCCAAAGCCTTGTGATGTCCAGCACCCCCGTCGTCTTCTACTACTACGAGCCGGAGCTCATGACGGTGCTGCTGGACGGGATGCTCACGCGCGTCGCGCTGCCGCCTTCCTCTCCGAGGCGCTCAGCCGAGAACACGGGCACGTTCGGCGAGGATGGCGCGGGGACGCCCACCCGCAACCCAGTAGCGGTCGACTTCCCGTACGTCCAGCTCGACAAGTACTCGTCGACGACCATCATGCAGTCTCCGCCGGCCGAGAGCCTGCTCAACCGCATCTCGCTCTCGGCGCTGCATGTCGACCAGCTCATGCGGCGGTACGTGTCGCATCGGTCGGTACCCAGCACTGCGCCGCATGCCGCCTTCCACGCGGCGTGCGACTGGCTCAGGGTGCCCAACAACTACCCTGTCTGGAGCCGCTGGCTCAACGCACTGCCCGACTGCACGGTGCTCGACAACGTCGGCTACTCGATCGATGGCTGCGCAAACGACGACAAAGAGGCCGCGCGCACCATCAACTTCCACTGGAAGATACCCGACCCGCGCGACACGACGCAGCCGTACGACTGCGACGGCGCCCTCACCAGCCTCCCGCCTCCGATCAAGACGAGTCGCAGCTGCGAGTGGCTGGAGTCGTACTACACGAGGTGGATCGGGTGGATCAAGACCAAACCGGCGTGCACGGACGAGCACTACTCGTACCGAGTGACCAAGTGCCACAGCGACACGTCGAAGCGGACGGTCGAGTTCTACTGGCTGTTGCCCAGCTCGAGCGACGCGGCGGTCTCCAGTGAGTGCACCGGGGGTGTCCAGCTGCCGGCAACGGTGCAGCTCGAGTGCGAGTACGTCATGTACAACGGCGCGGCGTTCACGGCGGTGCTGGTCATCGTGCTGCTGCTTGTCTGCCTGCTCGCGCTGTGCGCGGTCTACGTGACCTACTACCGCAACGTGCCCATCATCAAGCGGTCGCAGTACCAGTTCCTGCTCTCCATGATCGCCGGCGGGATGCTCATGTGCTGCGCCATCGCCGCATACGCCGGGCCGCCACACGCATTCACGTGCGCGAGCCGATCCGTCCTGCTGTCGTACGCCTTCACGCTCATCTTCGGCTCCTTGGTGGTCAAGTCGCTGCGCGTCTACCGCGTGTTCATGAAGTCGGCCATGAAGCGCGTCGTGCTGTCGGCGACAGCCATGTTCAAGATCCTGTTCCTCTTCTTGCTGGTCGACTCGGTCCTTCTCGTCGCTTGGTTTACAGTCGACCCGGTGGCGCCGCTGTCACTTTCGACCCAAGCGACGACCTTGTCCGGCCTCGTGACGGTCGATGTCCAGGTATGCACGTCCAGCAGCTTCATCTTCAGCGCGCTACTCATCTTCTGGAAGGCCATGCTGCTCTTCTCGGGCCTCTACCTGTCGTTCCTCATCCGCAAGGTCTCGACCGACTTCCAGGAGTCGACGTGGATCTTCTCGTCGTCGCTCGTGGTGCTCTTCAGCAGCATCATCATGCTCGGCCTCGCGTACCTCGTCAAGCTCGCGCCGACCGCCTTCTACCTCTTCTTCGCCTTCATGCTGCTGAGCTCGACGGTGATTGTCATGGCGCTCATGCTCGTGCCCAAGCTACTGCGCCACCGCGAGAACGCGTCGGACCGGACGACGATCGAGACCACCTCAGCTGGCGAGTCGAGCAGCACGGAGATGAAGGGGATCATCCCGGACGGGGCCGCCGCCAAGATGTCAAGCGAAGGCAACGACAAGCGCCCGGGATACATGACGCGCAAGCTCTCCAAGGCCATGATGCCCGCGAAGGTCCGTGTGACGCCCGTAGAGGCGTTCTCATCCAAGCCGAGCACGTCGAGCAAGAGTTCCGGGGCCTCGGCGTCCTCCAAGCGGCAGCAGTCTTCGGCTTTAGAAGAGTGAGCTTTCATATCTCGGCTTGGGTATGGTGGAGCGTAGCCATGCCAACTACCGAAATTTACTCGAGCAATTGCATCAAAACCATCCAATCAGCGTCCAGAATATGATAAGTTCAGCTTTTTAAAAAAGTTCTATATATTGGAATTTTGTGGGGTAAACAGTGCCACTATGTGATTTACATGACCCCAATTGAAAGCTCTTTTTGTCAATATATAATTCTAAAGTGTCACCATTGCGTTTACAAATTGACCTACACCCATCAAAATCAAGTGGTCGTATCTCAGACGGACGCCGACGACCAGTGACACGGCGCAATGTCTCTCGAAGGCTATATCGGTCGATAGGTCCCAAGCAGCCCGGTGCCCCTCCCGCTAGCGCCTTGCTCTTCATTTGCAGACTTGTCCGGCAGCCGACACTCGAGCAGCAACAACAGAAGACTCTGGAGACGATGGGACCTGTGCGAGAGAACACCGACAGGCAGCCCAAGGCCGCCGGCGAGGTTCCTGTCATACTGGGGGCCGCAGCTGTTGTCTACACCACTCATAAGATGGTCAAGGCGCTTGCTCCACGCTTCAGAGCTGCACGAGCGACTGCTGACCTGGCAGTAGCGTCCAGCATGGCGGTGTACTCGATCGCGAGCCAGCCACCAGATGCGATTGTCGACCGACCACCGACCAGAGTCTGTTTCGTGGCTCCGTCCTACGTCGAGCTGCAGCTGCGCTCCGTCTCGCTGACTGACGTGGCTCGGGCGACCGAGCACCATCCGCTCCTCATGGCTGGCGCGCTCGGAGCGCCCGTGGTGTCAGCCGTCGCAGAGTACCACATGTCCCGGCCGACGCTGTCGCTGTACGAGCGTGTGAGTCGCGCAACCGTGTTTGGCCAGCTCGCGATGGTCTCGCTCTTACTCGCGACCATGCTCGTCCACGACCGTGCGATGGCGCGGGACCGCAGCCGGAGGGAGCTCGCGGATGCCAAGGCTCGAGCCGCGCGCTTCGGCGCCAATGTGCGGACCAGTTGAATTTATTTGCACTAAAGTATGTCGATCATGATGGCGAATCGAAGCAAAAACACGTCGGCCAAAAGGCGCCTACACACACCGCCGTCTCCACGTCGAATGAGTCTGTTCGTGACTGAAACGGTCGACCGTATTCCTTTCCACTTCACACACACATTGACGATGCATTTTTACCCCACGCAACCGCCAGCGCCATGCTCGCTAGCGTCAGAGTCGCAGTTTGGCGTTTGCAGGGCGCTCCGGAAGCAGGCGCAAGGGTTTCTAAAGCACAACAGCTCCCCCCAACAGCCGCCTGCGGACTTCGTCGATGACGTCACCAAGCGTCGTGCTCCTCGCTGCCGCTTTCTGTTGGGTAAGAAGCCCTGTACAACTCTGAGGAGTCGATTCACGACGCTAATACGTCGTGGGTTTCTCCTCAGCAGAGCGGGAATGTCGTCGCGGCTGCGCTGGCACCGAACGCGCGTCTCGGAACGTGCTTTGATGATGCCTGGGTGCAGACGATCGAGTCCACGCTGTCCATCTCTGCGTCTGCGCGCGGCTACGGCGGCGACAAAGTGCATCCGTTCCTGCACAAGGCGCTCGAACAACCGCGCTTTTGGGTAACTCGGCGCTTGCGATGACTAATAGTCAACGCATTGATCGCATCCAACATTGGCACTGACTCTGACTGCCGTTGGCAGCTCCAAGACCCGCGAACAGACGTGCCAGTGAGTGAGCTGTACCAGTCTGACTGCCTCGCAGCCGGCTCCAAGTTCTACGGCGTCGGAGTGACACTGGATGACGACGGCAACGTGCTGGACGCCGGGCGCGTCAATGGCTCTGTTGTCATTGAGCATATGGAATACTCCGCCGTGACGCTGGCGAGCATAATCTTCTCCATTCTGGCGCAGGAACTGGTACAGTACGCGCTTGGCAGAGCAAGTGTTGATCACTCTCGACTTCAATTGACCACTGAATGCCCTCTCTCGTCTACATATAGTTGGGCTACGAGGTTGCGATCGTTCATACAACGGACCTGAACAACATCGCCGAGCGCATGTCGACGCGTGGAACCGGCATCTGCGCTCCATCCCACGTGACACTGGAGATCCGGGTCGATGGATCAGAGAAGCAGTTCGACGCCTACGCGGACGAGACGTATAGTTCGGCAAGTATCGGGTACTACGGGCGGATGGGTTTGTACACCACCAAGAAGCTTGTGGAGGCCGGACGTAACAGCAGCCCGCCCTTCAACGCCGATTTCTGGCGCGACTACCGCGACAACGACGTGCTCATCAACAGCTTGGCTGTCTCCACGCTCAAGAACAACTCAGACTTCTATCCGCCTGCCGAATCTGGCTGTCCAGACAGCATGATGGGGTGTGACGCGTCGTGTTCCAAGACGACGGCGTGCGTGGCGCGGGAAAGCGGCGGCAACGAGTGCCTTGTCGTCATTATGGCGTACTGGTTCATTGACCCAGGGTACACGCAGGCGATTTTCGAAAATTTGGGCATCCCAGCCTACTTCTGCTTCCTCGGGATAGCCGAGAAGGACGCGTTTGCCTACCACGGGCTGGAAAACGGCGTCCCCGTGCTGTTCCAGCACTATGAGCCGGACATCGGCAACATCCGGGCCGGCGACATGTTTCAGCGCCTTCAACTGCCGCCCATGACGGCCAAGCTCGCCGCGGAGAACACGAAGACGTTCGGGAGTGGCACAGTTAACCCTGTCAAGGTTGACTTCCCGATCATCCAGCTTGACAAGTACTCATCGACGCTCATCCAGACCTCGTCGCCCATTGAGAGTCTGCTGAACCGGATTTCAATCTCGCAGCTCCACATCAACAAGCTCCTTCAGGGTTACGTGGCAGCGGAGGCACTGAACGACCCGTCCCTGGACCTTCATTTCACCGCGGCTTGCTCGTGGCTCAAGGAACCGAGTCACTACAGCGTCTGGAGTACGTGGCTCGAGGCGCTTCCCGACTGCTCACTCACTGAGCACATTGGCTACAGCTTCGACGGATGCTCCGCTGATGGCATCGTCGACGAGTCCTTCCCTCGTGTGATTCACTTCCACTGGAACATGCCCGACCCGCGCAACACGTCCCAGGCATACAACTGTGATGGCGAGTGGACCGAGTTGCCGCCTTCGATCACCACAAGTCGCAGCTGCGCGTGGCTCCAGACTCGCTACAGCTCGTGGATCTCGTGGGTCGAGGCTACGCCGACGTGCACCGAGGCGCACTACTCGTACACCGTCTCGGACTGCACTGGGGATGGATTCAAGCGACACGTAGAGTACTTTTGGCTCCTCGAGGACTCTGAGAACGCGTCCGCCTCAAGCGAGTGCGTCGGCGGTGTCGAGCTTCCAGAGACTGTCGACCTGGCATGTGAGTACGTTCCAGCCAGACACACGGCTGCGGGAGCAGTCGCCGGGATCTCCATCGCACTAGCTGTGACCTTGCTTGCTGGCGGCGCGTACGTTGTACACCACCGCGACTAGCCTGTCATCAAGCGGTCGCAGTACCAGTTCCTGCTCTCCATGATCGCTGGCGGAATGCTTATGTACCTCGTGACTTTCGCGTACGTAGGGCCACCCCGCACAGACACGTGCGCGAGCCGATCCGTCCTGCTGTCGTACGCCTTCACGCTCATCTTCGGCTCCTTGGTGGTCAAGTCGCTGCGCGTCTACCGCGTGTTCATGAAGTCGGCCATGAAGCGCGTCGTGCTGTCGGCGACGACCATGTTCAAGATCCTGCTCCTCTTCTTGCTGGTCGACTCGGTCCTTCTCGCGCTGTGGTTTACAGTCGACCCGGTGGTCCCCACTGCGACGCCGACCGAGGTCTCGACCGCGTCTGGCATCGTCTCGGTCGAAGTACGTGCCTGCGGGTCCAGCAGCGTCGTCTTCAGCGTCCTGCTCATCTTCTGGAAGGCCATGCTGCTCTTCGCCGGGCTGCGTCTGTCGTTCCTCATCCGCAAGGTCTCGGCCGACTTCCAGGAGTCGATGTGGATCTTCTCGTCCTCGCTCGTGGTGCTCTTCGCCAGCGTCATCGTGCTCGCGCTGGGCTACCTGGTCGAGATCGACCCGCTGGCGTTCTTCGTCTTCCTGGCGTTCCTGCTGCTCACGGCCACGTCGGTCGTCATGGGCCTCATGATCGTGCCAAAGCTGCTCCGCCACCGCCAGACCGCAGTTAAGACCCAGTCGAGCGACCGATCCTCCAGTGGCGACGCGAGTAGCACGAGCGTGCACGCGCCACTCCCTGCGGAGCGCAAGAGCAGCAACAGGAACCGATTCAAGGGTCTAGGCATCTTGACGCGGCTGCTCCCCAAGAGCAGTGCGACGACCCAGATGCGCGTCGCGCCCGTGAGGCCGTTTACCGGTGGCTCGGGCGCTTCGTCCGCTTCAAGACTCCCAAGCGATCAAGCCTCCAAGGACGCGGCGTCCCCGAGGCAGCCGCAACCGACAGGATGATGCTCATTGCCGACTCGGTTGATGCCGAGAAGGGAAGGCCAGAATCGCGTCGAACAGAATTGATCCTCTGCGACGCCTGAAACATGGTTATAATACTGAACTTCTGAAAAAAAGATACACCTTGTACTAAAGTGCTGGCACAAATGATAAGACCACTCGAAAAAATGAAATTTTGTCCAAAAGAATGCTCAAAAACGATCGTAATTTACACCAATGAACTCGCACAATCAAGACGCGTCGAATGGCGCCTTTCATTCGAGAATCGGCG
>JAADXZ010000358.1:0-24668 GCA_023338055.1 Phytopythium mirpurense | reverse complement strand
CGGGGTCGACGGCGGTGTCGAGGGTGGAATCGACGGCGGTGTTGACAGTGGTGTCGACGGTGGTGTCGACGGTGGCATCAGTGGCTCGGCAGCTGGCTCTGTGAACGAAGGAGATGCGAACACGGCACAGACTGGTGCCTACGATGATGTTGCTGGCGAGGCGGACTCTACTGGGTTGCCAACCAAGATCGGCGGCGACCGTGCAAACTGTGGCGAGACGTGGGGCAACTAGCTAGCCGGCGATCGGGCTATCAACGTGGCTTGGGACGCGTGCATCGGTGCCGTTCAAGCGTAGCTCTGCCTAGTGTGTGTGTGTGTGTGTGTGTGTGTTTGGAATTCAATGGGATTCCTAATGTTTGGGTGTTGGGAGATGGTTTCTGATAGTATTAGGGAGCAGCAGCCTCAAGTCACGTCACGAGTCGTCTCTTCCTCCTCGCTGCGACGGTTCTTGCCACTTGAAAGCGTCTCCCTCAGCGCCGGCGGTTGTAGAAGTCGCGCTCGCGCTTCTCGTACACGGCCTGGCGCATGGCCTGCGTGCGGATCATGCGGTCGCGGATCTCGTTCTTGCGCTCGGCCAGCGATCGCGGCGCGGCGGCGGCCACTGGCGCCACCGAGAGCGCCACCATGAGCACCACGAGCGTGGCGAGGACGGTGCGGGCGAATGCCTTCATGGCGTTGGTGGTGACGGGGGTTGGAGGGGCTGGAGGGGCTGGGAGCCGACAGGGAAGGACGCGGAATGAGAGAGGAGGGGAGGCGTCAAACGAGGAGACGAGCGAGGGTGAGGCTCCGGATCATGAGGATGCGAGCCAACAGCTAAGGATAGCCGCCGTCCTAAGACTCGAGGCGCTCGTCGCTAAATTATCCATGTAGACGCGTTAGATTAGACCCCAATCAATCCCTCGTGCTCCCCCTCCTCCATGACCCACCAACCGAGTGCGAGCGTCGAGCGTCGAGCCTGAGCGCTAGCTAGGGGCCGTGGGGCCGCGCGTCGTCGCTTGTGGCGCTCGTCTCGGGCGGCACGTAGGCCATCATGCGGATCCAGCGGCGGCGGCGCACGGACGCGCCGATGCGCTGCTTGCTCGACTTGCCGCGCGCCAGGTGCGACTTGAAGCGCGGGAAGTCGCTGGCGTAGCTCCAGCCCTCGTCGTCGCAGTCCGTGTAGCTCTTGTCGATGCGCCAGGGCGTGGTCCAGACCCAGTGCGGGGGCACCGTCACCTGCTCGAAGCTCAGCTCCGTCTCGCCGTCGCGGCTCGTGAAGCGCGCGCGGTCCGTTGGCAGCAGGTGGTTGGGCGCCCACTTGCCGAACATGCTCACGCGCTGGTTCTCAAACACCTCCTCGAGCGCCACGCTGCCGTCCAAAGTGCTGTTGTAGCGCATCAGCGTCGGCCGCCGCGGTGCCGCTGCCGCCACCGCCGGCGGCTTGCGGACTGCGGTCATAGTTCCAGTAGCAGCAGCAGCAGCAGCAGCGGTCGGGCCCGGGATGCTCGAGCGTCCCTGGTACGTTGTGATCTGCGCGCCGTCGCTGCCGCTGCCGCTGCTGCTGCGTCGGCCTCCACCGCTGCTGCTGCTGCTGCTGCTGCTGGCCACTGGTCCCTTGAGAGGGAACGCTGAAGATGCGTCTTCGGCGTCCATCGCCTCGTTGAGCTTGTCGTACAGCAGCTTGGTCGACTTGACGACGCCGTCCTTGGTGGCCGAGAAGATTTTGGAGCGGAACATGGTGCTCTTGGAGAAGGGGATGCCGATCGACACGCGCGCCACGAGCCTGCCGTCCGGGTCGCGGTCTACCACGTGCACCGTCTCGACGTGGAAGCAGTCGCCGTAGGGGATCTCGTGCAGCGTGAGCTTCTGCTCGAGCACGAGGCGGTCGGCGTCCGCCTTGTCGCGCTTGGCCCCGAACGGCACGTGCTGCGTCTGCGTGGCCATCGTGTAGGCCGGCCCGAGGCTCGAGTTGGACTTGGCGCGGTACTTGACCTCGCGCACCTGGCCGCCGAACTCGGCGCTGTCGACCCAGTCGCCGAACGCGTGGGCCGAGTCGCCGCTCTCCTTGAAGACGCCCTCCCAGCGCGCCTCGCCGCCCTTGGCGTAGAAGAGGTCGAAGAAGTGCATGGCGTCCTTGACGGCCGGGTGCAGCGCGTACTCGCCCACGACCTGGCGCTCGTCCTCGGTCGACACGAGGAAGGGCGCCACCGGCGCGGCGGCGCCGTCGACCGTGCGGTTGAGCGCCTCGTAGCACTGCTTGGCCGAGAGCGCGACGCTCTCGCGGGTCGCCGAGATGATCTTGGACTTGAACATGCAGCCCTTGGAGAAGGGGATGCCGAGGAAGACCTTGACGACGAGGTTGCTGGCGCCCGGCGCGAGCTTGTCGACCACGAGGACGCGCTCGACCGTGAAGCAGTCGCCGTAGGGGATGTCGTGCAGCTGCACCTTGCACTCGAGCACGAGCCGGTCGGGGTCGGCGCTGGCCGCGTCCGCGAAGGGCACGTGCTCCGTCGTCGTCGTCATGGTCGAGGACGGCCCGATGCTAGCGTTGGTGAGCGAGCGCGCGCTCATGACGCGCACCTGGCCGCCGAACTCGCTGGACGCGGCCCAGTCGCCCACCTCGACCTCCGTGTCGCCGCGCTCCTTGAAGTACTCGGCCCACTTGCCGGCGTTGCCGTCGGCGTAGAAGAGCTCGAAGAACTCCATGGGCGTCTTGACGGCCGGGTGCACGTCGTACTCGCCGAGGAGCTCGCGCTCGGCCTCGGAAGTGACGAGGAAGGGCACGGTGGGGCCGCCGCCGCCGGCGCTGTCGACCGTGTACTGCAGCTTGAGCGACAGGTGGCCGAGGATGGCGTCGGTCGTGGACGTGACGGGCCAGGCGCAGGCGATGCTGGCGCTGCGCATGCCGACGAAGCCCAGCATCTCGCGCAGCGAGATGGACACCTCGCCGACCTTGGTCGTCAGGTAGCGCAGGTGGATCTCGTACACGTGCAGCACCATGATGTCGGGCAGCCCGCAGAAGACGCCCGAGGAGGACCCAAGCGCGCGGCACTCGAAGCAGTCGGCGCACCGGTGGTCCTGGAAGTGCCAGGCGAGCGTCTCGAGCCACGCCACCTTGCCGCCGGCGCCGGCGCTAGTAGCGGCCTTGTCGCACGGCTTGGGCGCCGTCTGGCCCACGGGCGTGGCCGAGTGGTCGTGCAGCTCCGACTTGAACTTGACCACGACGTAGAACTGCCGCAGCGACGAGTCGCGAGAGTACGTCATGTCCTCCACGACGGCCTCGAGCGCGTGCGACTTGAGCCGCAGGCCCCCGAGGAGGCTCGACGGCGGCGAGCTGCCCGAGGCCGCGGCGGCGGACGAGAGCGGCTCGTCGGCTCGGTCGCTCGCCAGTCCGCCGCCGCCGCTACCTTTTTCGCTGTCGGGGTCGCTGGGCGACGCGACCCAGCCCGTGGCGGCGGAGAGCGGCGCGACGGCGGCGCTGAGCTCGCTGTCGATGCGGCCGGGCACGCGGCTCTGGATGGCGCGCTTGGTGGCGACGCAGAGCCACTTGCGCGCGGCCATCTCGTCCTCGGCGCGCAGAAAGTAGGTGCCGCCGAGCGTGCCGCGCACCTCGAGCGTGTTGGCGCCGAACTCGAGGGGGTCGGCGGGCTTGACGGCGTGCACGGCGAGCGAGCCTTTGATGTTGACATTGCGGCGCGCGGCGTCGGCGTTCGGGTAGTACTTGACGCGCCCGTGGGCGTCCAGCACCACATAGCGCTTCTTCCAGTGCTTGCCGCGGCGGATGCCCTTCTTGACGAGCAGCCACCCGTCCAGCGCGTCGTCGCCGAGCTCCAGGAGCCCCTCGAGGAACTCCTGCTTGTTGGCCACCGTGTCGGCGAAGAAGGGCATCGCGTAGTACGTCGACCGCCGGGGCAGCGCCGCGCGGATCTCGCTCTCCAGGCGTTCCTTGACGCTGCTCGCGCGCTTGACGGCATTGGGGGCGCCAGGGAGCCCCGCGGCGCGCGTCCGACCGGCGCTGGCTCGGGCCTTGGCGCTTGTAGTACCGTTGCTGTTGCTGTTGCTGTTGCCGTTGCTGCTGCTGTTGCTGCTGCTGCTGGTGGCGCCATCCATGGGCACCGCAACCGGAAAGACGGCAAAGAAGACGCGGAAGAGCACCACGAGCGCCGCCAGACCCACCGTGATGGTCATGAAGAGGTCCACGAACTCCTCCGAGGACGACGCCGCCGCGTCCGGGGCGCACGTGGCGGCCACAAGCGCGGGCGCGTCGGCGGGGGGCGGCACCATCTCAAGCGGAAGGAGCCGATCAAGGAGCGCGGGAGGAGGGCGGAGGGCGGAGGGAGGGAGGGAACGGAACGGAAGGGACTGCGACCGACGCTAGCGTCCGCCGCTGCTCTCACCTGCCGGCGCGACGATGACGACGCCCCGCGCGGCTGATTACTCTCCAGGCCGCGTGTCGGTGATTATCGGTGATGTTTACCGCAAAAACCGTGGGATACCGGTATGAGGGCCGTTCTCAGCTGCAAAACAGAGCGAGTTTTGTTTCTTTCTGTATTCTACTACCGGTATATGACGCAATTTATTCATATACAATCATCAAGTCGACCGGGTCTAACAAATGTAACCTAGCTTCATGAAGTGTCAGTAAATAACCCCTTTATTTCAGACCCCTGCGACAGGATATCAATATGACCCAATCTATACTCATACAATCATCAAGCCTATGAACAGGTCCAGCGTTTCCTCTGGTGTCGAATCGCTCCATTTTCCGCTCACCCTTTACTCGGCGGCGGCGGCTCCCCTATACAAGGCTTGCTGCAGTGGGCTGGCGCGCGCCATGGCGGTCCATGCGGGGCCGCGGCGCGTGCTCTCTGGCGAGCGCGTGCTGTTCGTGGCGGCGCTGGCGTCCATGCTGCTGCTGGCGTCGGTGCTCATGCTGCGCGGCGAGGGCGGCGCTTCCCCTCGCGCGTTCCGCGACGGCTTTACGGTGGCTGAGGGCGTCGTGCGGCGCGCCGAGAGCAGCGACGGCTCGCGCCCGGACGCGCCACCGGTCGTCCGCGGCGGCGGCGGCGGCGAGAACACCAGCACCGCCAGCAACAACCTACAGGTGGCACTCGGGCAGGACGTCGAGGGCGGGCGCACGACGACCATCAAGACGCAGGACGGCGACGAGATCACCATCAAGCACGGCGGCAAGAAGCAGGTGACGACCATCTCGCGGGACGAGGGCGGCAAGATCACGATCGAGAACCTCGCGGAGGACGAGGCGGGGGGCGAGGCCGGGGCGGGGGACGCTAGAGGGCGTAACGCCGCCGCCGCCGCGGAGGAGCCGGCGGAGGAGCGGCCAGGCGACGCGGAGGGCGGCGGACTCGCGGCCAGCGAGGGGCGGCAGGAGGCGGACGGAGGGGGGGCCAGGACGGCGCGCGACGGCGATGCGGTGATCGTCAGCGGCGGGCGGAAGGTGACGGTGATCCAAGTGGGCCGGAACCTGACCAAGGTCGAGCTCTCGAGCGTTCAGGAGGACGGGGAGAAGGAGGACGACGAGGAGGAGGAGGACGAGCAGCAGGAGCCCGTCTTCTCCGAGGACGGGAGCGTGACTGCTCGGTAGCCCTCGGCGGACGCGCACGCCGCCGTCGCCATTGTATTTATTCGCATTGAAGGTGGACACTCGGACCAGGAAGCAGCATGGCAACAGCGCGCATCGGGCGCTCGGGCTCGGGCATTAAACTCGGGAATCACAGAGCGATCGTTGGCTTGGCATGTCGAGCGCGCGCTTCACTTCGTGCTCGCTTCGACCGGGAGCTCCGCGTCTACGCGCTGGCCGCCGCGTCTCCGTCCCTGACGCAGCGCCAGAGCTTGGCGACGCGCGACGCGGCCGCTTTCTGTCGTAGCATCGAGCGGCACGGGCGTTCGTAAGCGCCCAATGCGGCGGCCGTAGGGGGTGCCAACCACGATAGGTGCTCACCTGTTGCATGTTGACGGCGTTGCGCATCTCCAGGACCTTGAAGAGCTCCGCCCGGTCCAGCGTGCCGTTGTCTGCATGCATTGATACATGACAAACAACCGGGCGGTCGGTTGACTGACGGCTACAGTTTTTGGCGCGAGTCGGCTCCCAAGGGACTCAAGAGACCGCGCACCGTTGCTGTCGAAGACGCGGAAGGCGAGCTTGACGACGGGAAGCGACAGCTCGACGCCCGTCACGACCTGCGCGGCGCGAATGAAATCGGCTGTGGGGACCAGACGCGTGCGCGGGCTTAGCCTTTGTGCACGGCCTCAGGACTCTGCCCCAGGACTCCGTACTCACCCTCGGTGATCTCCTCGGCCCCCGCGAGCTCGAACGCGAGCTTGATATCCTTGAGGTGCGTCTGCACGCTCGAGTGGAACTTGAAAAAGTCGTCCCACGACACCATTTCCTAGAGTCCATGGCTCCGTCAAGCCGTCGTCTACAGTAGTCTGCATGAAGGCGGGTGGGCTGCGCTGTAAGGGGCGAGCACGTACATCGCTGGCGCGGAGCGCGTGCACGCGGTCGAGGTAGGGGGCGAGCTTCTCGGGGTCGAAGCACGACACGAGCGTGATGGCGAAGTCGTGGACCGAGATGGCCGGCTGGTTCTTCACCTTTGGGTTGCGCTGCGCGTACAGGTCGAACTCGGCGCGCAGGATCTGCTTGCGCAGCTGGTCGAGCGCGCCGCCGAGCTCCAGCGCCGTGATGTGCTTGGTGAAGTGTCCGAAGAGGTGCTTCGTCAGCCGCGGGAGCGTGTCTGCAGGCGCTCACACCCGCTCGTTAGTCGCGACCGCTCCCATGGCCCTGCCAACCAGACAGGTAGAGCTGCAGGCAGTGGCGATGGTCCCCCCACCTTCAGCCGAGATGGCGGGGTCCGACTGCCCTTCCTTGGCGGCGATCACGTGCAGGAGGTGCTCGACGACGCGGCAGAACTCGGCCTTGTCGACCGTGCCGTCGCCGTCGAGGTCGAACATGCAGAACGCGACCGTCAAGTGCTCCTCCGGGACTGTCCAGCGCCCCGGACACGACACCACACGACACGGCCAAGCGTGAGCACCGAGTTTGGGCGTAGGGCGTAGGGCGTAGGGCGTAGGGCGGGCTTACTCTGGAGGAGGTGCAGCAGGAGGTAGCACTCCTCGAACGTGATGAGCCCGTCGGCGTTGCCCACAAAGTCGCACGAGTACTGGATCTCCGGGTTCTGCCCGCGCACGGCCACACACACAGCGCGCGTTAGACTAGCGCTCTGGATAAACGGCGGCGAGCGTCGGGACGCACCGGCGAGCGCGTGTGGAAGCGCGGGAGGGTGAACGAGTGCACAAAGTCCGTGAAGGTCATGGCGGGCGCGCGCTTGTCCCCTACGGCGACCGTCTGGCTCGCGAACGCCTCGAAGCGCGCCCGGAGTGAGCCGTCGGCCGCGCGCGCCTTCCTGTACGCGTCCAGGTGCGCCTTCATGAGGTTGACCTCCTCGCGCTTCTCCTGCATCTTGGACCGTTTCTTGAGCAGCTGGCGCCTCCCGCCGCGCGTCTTGCCGGCCTCCTGCGCCGCCTCTTCGCCCGCGGACGCGTCAGGGAGGTGCGCTGGCTCGCACTCTGCGCCCTCGCCGCTCCCCCACGCGAGCGCGGCGCCCGTAGCAGCGATCGCGCCCGCAAACGCCGCCACGCGGCGCTGGACTGCGGCGTCACTGCCGTCGCCCGTTTCTCCAGCGAAGGAGCTCCCCAGGAGCGCGGTCAGGGGCCGCTGGGCGGTGGAGACGCGTCCCGAGGCCTCGCTTGTGCGCGCGGTGCGCCAAGAGGCGGCGCCCGTCGACCGCAGGAGCGCACGAGCCGTCCACATAGGTACCCGTAGTAGCAACTCCTTCCCTTGAGTATCGCTCCTTCCGTGGTTACAGTCAGACTCCCCAAACTGCAAAGGGTGGGACTCATAAATTATTGTAGGGAATTACGATAGCTAACCATGATAATTATGTGTCCGTAATTGAAAACGCATTGGTTATACAAGGAAACTGTATGAGAAGGTTTGCAGTTTGGGGAGTCTGACTGTACCTGTACCTGATAGCTTCCAGATCTTGAGCGTACGCGCATTCGTTAATGCAACGTATTTTTGAGCAACGTCAGCAACTTACGTTACCGAAAATAACGAAGCAAAATAAACGTCGTCCATCCCCTTTTTAACCGGTCTGTTTTGCCCATCATCAGAAAATCCAGCCGCCATAAAACCGAAATATTCGCAGTAGTGACGTCTCTTCCCATAGAATGCGCAACAATTCTATAAAGTTTTCAACATAATTGCCCCCTGCACCACCCGGCATACTCACTTCAAAATGTTCACACAACCTATACAATTTCCGAGATGTTGGTTCCTCACACGTATCTCAACTTGTCCATACAAACTTTTATATTATTGGACCTTCATCCATATTGAACTACCGGACCCTGCCTCCCTGCCAGCTGTCATTTCTAGATTTGCGGCCTGTCGCGAACGTCGCTACGTTTGAGCGACGTGCAGCACAGAAGTTGCGCAACGTATGGCCCCGAGAAAAAGGGCTCGCGCGCCAGGGAAGGCGGCCGCTCGGCAGGAGGGTCGGCGCGTGGCTCCGACAGCAGACGACGATGACATTCTGCCGCCCACCCAGCCGATGCTCCCGCGGCTGCATTTGCCTTTACCAGGCGTGTCCCCACATGACGCTACGGCGCCGGGCGTGGGCGAGCAGACCGTCGAGACGGGCGCCTCCGCGACCAGTGAGCAGACGGTGATGACCGACGTGGAGACCGGCGCACGCGACGTCCACGCGGCGCCGAGCGCGAGCAATCACGCGCGCAAGACTGGTGAAACGTTGCGCAACGTTTCAGCGACTGCGAGCGATAGAGAGCGATTGCCCCAAACGGATGGAAGCGCGGGAAGCGCTCACAGCGCCGACAGGAATGACGGGCGAGTCGACGTGGTCGATGGTGGAGCACGCCATTCGACTACGAGAGCACCTGCACCAGGCGTTGCCAAGCAAGGTAAATTGAACTGGTGTGATACGACTCTTCCATGATGCAGCTGACGCCTCTGTGTTGCTTTAGATTCGGCGTCTTGTATTCGGACCTTCGTTCCAACTCTGGTTGGCCAAGAGTTTCCAACGTGGGACGCCTTCATGTCCTACTTTGAGGAGTTCGAGAGGGAGAACATGGTCGTGTACCGCACTCGCGACTCCCTCTCAGTCGCGGTCTTCAACAAGCGGATGATCAAGCAGCATCGCCAGGAGGCGCAGCTCCCGACTTCATTCGAGTACGCGTACTGTAACGGGTTACACGGTACCCTTTGGGGGTACGCGGCCGGCAACGTACTTTTGTACCCCGACCTGCTCGTACCTAGCCGCGTGGCTACGGTACCCCCGGTTGCGACTGGCGCCGAAGACAGCTGACGTACCGTGGGTACTGTCAAACTGTATAGTTCTTTGACTTTATACGTTTCTTAGATTTGATCCTGTTAGATCTAATTAGGTTAGCTCGGAACCACCCATTTCGAATTGTCCTTTCGGACTACTGAGAAATAAAGTCAGTCTCCATTTTGCAAAGAAAGAAACAATTGTTATTTACATTAGGGCCTATAGTGAGGCCAAGTGTATTTGACAGTTAGTGTCCTAATACACCGTGAACGGTGAGCACGCTTCCTCGTGCTTAGTGCTGTGTGACCCCGTCACACGTACCGCAAGTACTGGTGCACTTTGGGCGTGAAGCAGACACCGCGGGGGTCCGGTAAGCGCGCGTCAAAGACGCCGCGCTTCCGCGGGTGCCTAGGCTGGTTTCGCGTGGCTGTCGTTCGAGTTTCTGGAGCGACGCCGCCTCGATGGGTCGTTCGTGTAAACCAAGAGGTGAGCAAGTGAACCAGGGATGGGCTGCTATGCAGATGATAAGTGACTCTCTCTGTTTTGCTGTATTAGAGCTTTTCCACAACCATCGAACGGATGAAGCTGTTTACACAGCGCTGTGACGCAGCCGAGACCTACTTGACGACAGCATCCTGGAGACACTGAGCGCCTTTGTGGAGACCAATACGGACACCAAGCAGATCACGGACTACATCTCCAACAAGACCGGTGAGTACCACGTCCGCCGGTTCCTTTGCTGTTACTTCCGGCTCTGAAACTATATGTTTTGCTACAGGTTTGCCGCTGATGTCGCAGCAGATTCGAAACTTGATCAACTCGCGCCTCGGCAGTGGCGGTGCCGAGGCGCGGTTGAAGGAGCTCATCTCCAAGTTCATCGAGCGCGACGGAAACACGGTGCTGCTCGTCCAAAATGATTGGGGGCTCACGGTCGGGATCGTTCTCCAGACTGCAGCGCAAAAGGACCTGTTCCGTCGCTGGGGCGACACGGTCGTCCTTGACTGGACGCACAACACCAACAACGTGGGCTTCTACTTGCGTACGTTGCGCAACGTCAACCGGAGTTTCTGACTGGTTGTATTGTATTTGCTTCAGGGAGCTTGGTGGTCACGGTCGCAACCGGCCGCGGCGCGTCGGTCGTCGACTTTCTCTGCATGAACCAGAGCAAGGAGACGTTGAAGGCGGTCCTGACCCACTTCAAGCAGCCCAATCCAGCATGGACTCGCATCCAGTCCGCGGTTATTGACAAGAATTTCACGGAGTGGGGCGTGTTGAAGGAGATGTTTCCGGACGCGAAGGTGCGGTGGCATTTTATTAGCACGCTGCTCATCGCCACTATGACTAATCGGTCTTTTGTGTACAGGTGTTATTGTGTCAATTCCACGCCATCAGATACATCAGGCGCATGATGGGCAGCAGCAAGTACGCCGTTCCTGTGAAACACCGTGATCCCCTCGAGCAACTTGTCCGCGGCATGATGTACGCACCCACGCTGCAACGATACGAGACAGCAAGGAAGGCATTCCACCGTGCGGGCAGAAAGGTGTCCAAGAGTCTGGTGAAGTAATTCGACAAGAACTGGGACACCTGCAGCACGATGTGGAGTTGCTACGGCCGCCGTGAGTGCTTCTCGGGTGGCAACACCACGACGAACCGCATCGAAGCCAGCTGGAATCAGTACAAGCAGTTGCTGGGCAAGAAATCGAGCATCGCTAAGTGCGTCCGCGTGATCCTCCAGCAGCAGGTCTGCGTCATGCGCCAGCTGGTGACGTCGCTGTCCAACTTCGATCTGCATCCGCCAGTTGCAGCTGCTTTGCCGAGGCAGCTGTGGCCGCTGGCAGAGGTGCTCAGCCCGTATTACTTGCAGCTCGTCATGCAGCAGTGGGACCAATACATGATGCACAGGCTGTGGGCGTGGTCATCCAGTGGCGACGGCGTCTACACGATCACGCCGCGTAACTCCACGACTACGGTGACCTGGATCGGTGATCGCTGCAGATGCGACTGCCTGTTCTACATGTCCACAGCGCTGCCGTGCAAGCACATCATGAGCGTGGCAATGAAGTGCAGAGCGGCCACCGAGTTGGACGTTGCGCAACTTCCAACTCGGTGGTCGATGACCGCAGCGAAGACGGTGCAGTCGAGACTGCTGGAGTCTATAGCCCACCTTAGTGACGTGCGAAGCGTTCGAAGCGGCGGCGCGGACGCCCCGCCCGTCAACCTGCCTGCAGGCGGCCGCCGCATCGGCTACGTGAAGCTGAAGCGCCGCCAGGAGTGCGAGCAGGCCGTCCTATCAAGCTGCGAAAAATACAACATTCTCAATGCCGAGCTCAAGCCCCTGATCAACGCCATGCAGAACCATCCCTCGCACACCTTCTACAAACAGTTCGCGGACCTGCGTGATGTAATCCGGTCGTTCGCCATCAAGTACAACTTGCACTGTGCCGACAGCGCCGGCGAGACGACCGACGAAGACCTCGACGATGACGACCAAGATGTCCGCACTCGCGTGATCCTGTCGGCGCCACGCGTCGCCCCAAGTCTCCATCTCCCTGACGACCTGCGCACCTGTTACATTCGACCCCTCTACGAACAGCGGAGATGTGCAGCAGCAGAGCAACCGGGGCGTCGTCTCGGCAATGAACTTGCTGCAGCGTGGAGACATCGTTGCTGACGTGTGTGCCACGAGTCATTTTGATGCCAGCGCTAGCGATGGTCAACACGCCGAAGCTCCTGGTGACAGCGTCGAATCGGTGGACGCCATGTACGACCACTCTTACGAGCCTGAGCCCGAGGAACTTGCGCTGCCCATCGCCTCCGAGTGCGCCATGGGCGTCGAGCGCGAGACCGGGCTGGAGAAGGAGTGCTGCAGTGTGTTGGAGGGGTGGTTGACCGACCCATCTCAAGTCTCCCTCCCCGACATCAACTTGAGCACGCAGTCGCAGGACACGCTTCGCACGGATGAGCTCCTCCGCCGGGGGGATGATCTTGTTGATCCTGACCATACATACCACCCTTCAGCCTCCGCATACCTGTCCGCGCCGACCGAGACGTCTACGACGAAGCTGAGCAGGCAGTTGGTCAAGGCGTCGCGCTTCTCCAGCCATTCGGGCGGTAAGGGCAGCTTGGCCAAGATCGCAAAGAAGATGCGGCGCAAGGAGGAGCTGCGCACGCTCCTCGCCGACTCGGACGGTTTCGCGTCCGACTTCAGCAGCGACCCGGACAGCTCCAGCGACGACAGCAATTCCGACTATGACGACCCGGGTCATGACGTTGCGCAACGTCGGGTGTTGAAGCGGCGGTCGACGAAGCCACGTGCCACGGAGCGTCGACACCGAGCTGGAGATGAAACTGACAAGCGTCTATCCCTGATCCGGCTGCCGCCTGCTATCCCGAGGACATCGTCTGCAAAGTCCCACGGCGTGAGACGCGGCACGGTGACGTGCATGACAGATTGTCCAATTCGGGTTGATGACATGGCGTTCTGGGCGAAGCACACCGAGAATATCGAGAAAGCCGGAACCATTCTTTCCAAGTATCCAGTGCTGTTCATGGAGCGGTTCCTGTTGCAGCGAAATCCAACGGTGGTCGAGCTCACTGCGCGTGCGGACGATTACCTGTACACCTACGTGATTCCGCGTGATCTACTCGCCCGTGTCAACAGCGTGCTCGCAATCTGGCATGACGAGTCGCACGTGGACGATGCCAAGGCGAATACAACGGCCAAGGTCCCCCTCGTCTCCATCTCTTTGGACTTGGCTCGCCTCTCCATGTAAGAAGCTGCCCGCATCGCGTGTCGATTTCGCATTGCTTACATATGTGCTTGCTGTGTGCGGTGATAGGGGATTCATCAAGCAAGTTGCTGAATTCTACAGCGCACGGGACGCGATCCCACTCTATTGGTCCGACCTAGAGTGGGTTACACGCGGCTGGAGGAATCAGGATGACATCTCGGTGGCGTTCTTTCAGTCGCCGGCGACGACGTCTGTTCAACTTGCAGAAGAAGTTGCGCAACTTCTCCGCGCGTACATCCTCGAGCAGACATTCGTCATCCCCGTGGGCGAGTAGGGGTTCAGTGGGGACGGCGCTATGGTGCGGCATCGCGAACTGCTCGGAAGGCTGGCCGGGGACGTCAGGCTCAGCGACACTATCATGCACTGCGCCCTCCAAAGCATGTTCAAGCGCTTCGGTGGATGCTACGCTATGGATCCGGTGGCCGTGGAACACAACCAAGGGACGTATACCGAGACGCCGCTGCTTTCTCACTGGCTGGTGTTCGTTCCGGTTTACAAGATCAACCATTGGCTCATCCAGGTAACCGAGATTGAAGATGGGGATGGCGTTGCTGGCTTGCCGTCGTTGACAGCCTGGTTTTACGACCCCCTCAACATCGCGCGCAACCACTCGTTCCTCGCCCGCAAGTGGGCGCGGTTCACCGCCCCAGTGCTGTCCACCTGGTACAACCGAGATTGCGAGCGCGAAGATGCCGTGGCCAACCAAGATGCAAACTCTACTCCGAACTGTAGTCAAAGAAGCGTACAAGCGACCTACGACGACGCTGCACACGACGTGACCGGAGATGGGGGCAAAGACGAGCGGGCATCTCAGACAGACGCCGCGTCTCACGCGCGTAAGGATGGTGCTCTGCTGAGTGGTTGAGCGTCCCGTCAGCGATTCGTGCGTTTGCAGCCGCTGTCGCCAGAAGATGCTTCAGGGGGATCCGACCTCGACGAGGGTCTGCTGCCATTCCCGACGCGAACGGACTCGATCGCTACACCTGTACAAGATGACGCTGTCAGCTGCGGTGTTTTCTGCCTTGCGCAGGCATACAGCTTTGCTGATGATACCCACGCGTTCCAGACCAGGAAGCGCGTGGCGTCTGCTGAAGTGGAGGTGATGCGCTTGCGCCTGATGAAGAACATTATGGCCCACCCAGGGCCAATTTTTGCCGACTGGGTGAAGGTGAATGAGATCGGCAAGCGGATCAATCGGTACTCCTGACGTAGTGGCTAGTCGTGCCGTGTTTCACTGTCAATAAGCAACATGATTCAACGTTCTATCTCTTCTAGCGTTTCGTTCAACACTACAGAGAATGGTGCCTCCACGTGATTGCGCCCACCTGGTGTCGACATCGCGTAGTCCAGCGCTACACAGAGCTGCTCATCCACGCGCGCGACAATGTCGTCATGCAGCACGAGAACGGACTCGTGAAGCTCGGCAATAGACGCAACCAGCTCACTTAGCCTCGTGAGCTGGTTACGAAGACCTTCTACTTCGGTCAGACGACTCCATAGCAGCCGTGACGCCGTGCGACAGCGTACAAGGAATCGACCGCCGTCGATCTGCACGAGAGGCTGCTGCTCTCCGTCCGCGCGGGAACGCACGCGCGGCTGGTGGTCTTCGTCGCAGACGGCACTACCGCGCGGCGGGTGGTCTTCGTCAGCGCCGGAACGCACGCGTGGCTGTCGTCGCGTGCAACCTGTAAGTGGTTGCGCTTTTTGGTTGTGTTCTGCTGCCGGCATCTTCGCGAATTGTGGAATCAAAGGCGCCAGCGGTTCAGGGTGATGCGCTGCTCGACTGAACCGGTCTATGAAATATTCGGAAGCGCTGATTTTGGAGTGAAAACTTCTTGTAAATTACTTTGTAATCCTGTTATATAACCGTAACGTTGCGCAACGTTCATGTAAACGTTGCTGAAGTTGTTCAAAAATACGTTGCTTTAACGAGAGCCGAGCGTACGTACTGTACGAATGACGATCCCACAACAACGTACCGTCGGCTTGGCAAACAGCGTCCATGATTGGATATAATACATAATTGTAACCAATCACAAAGAGAGTTGTGAGGTCTGACTACAGCTCTTTGGCTACTTGGTAGTCAAAACGAGCCGTTACATGCGCATCCCTACCCCTTCCGTTGCGATACACAATGGAAGGAACGCTCTGTCCATACTGGAGGCAAGTATAAACTTTACTGACGACGTCGACGGTGCAGGAACGAGGGCGGACCATTGACGGTCGACCGACCGCCTGGGGCGGCGCAGCATCCACACACGGATTGACTGACTGACCGGCGGCGACCCGACCCGCCGCCGGAGCTGGCGGCCGTTGCGCAGTGTCCAAGCAGAGCCGCCGGCCAGAAGAGAAGCCCTACTATAATAACCGCCGCCGGAGCCCGTGCCGGAGCCCATGCCGGACGCTGTCGAGAGCCCCCGGAGCGCGCGCACCAGCAGCAGCGCCACGCCCACGAGCAGCATCGCGACGCCCACGAGCAGCTCCGTGCGCAGTCGGGAGGACGCGCAGAGCGCCCGCAAGCGCGCCAGCCTCGGCGGCGGCGCTCGCTCGCGGCGGTCGTCGCGCCAGTCGGGCGAGCTGGCCGCCTACTACGACTTTTCCAAGCGGCGGAGCGGCAGCGTCGCGCTGGAAGAGCCTGGTACGTCTCGTGCGGTACTAGGCTATCGACATGAGAGGCGACGCTCTGACGCTCGTGCGTGCTGCTGTCTGGGTCACGCGCAGTCGGGCTGTCAGGTATTGTGGGCCGGCGGCGTCTCGACTGGCTGTGGATTGCGCTGAGAGGGCCGCGTTGTCGTAGGAATAACCTTGGCATGTGGCGATGATGCAAGGGTTCCTCGAGTACCGCAAGCTGGACGGGTCGTGGCGGCCGTTCCTCTTCCAGACGATCGACTTCCAGCTCGTGCTGTACAGAGTCCACGTGCGTCGGTCTGCTACGGACTGCATCATCGGCATGCGCGGGTGGTACCTATTGACGCCTGGTGCCTGACAGACGACGCACCAAGTGACCGTCATGACGACGGACATCCGCAGCGCGTCGGAGATCGCGCTGGCCTTAGAAGGGTCCACAAGTGAGCGCAGCCCACTGGAGCGCTCTACGGCCACCTTTGAGCCTTTTGACTGACTGGGAACGCCCTGTGCACGCGCTTCATAGAGCCAAAGGACACGCGGCTGCTTCGCCTGGGCATCAACGGCACCACCATCACCCTCCGAGCCATCAGCCACAACGCCGCCGTGCATTGGGTCGAGGTCCGCTCCTCTGCTGCGGTCATGGAGGCCGGCCGCTGAGCCGCAGCCAACTGCAGTAGCGCCAACACGTTGCGGCGTCTGTCGTGTGTCGCACCGCAGGGACTGCAGAGACTCAAGGCCGGGAAGGCGCTGCAGATCAAGACGGACCGAGCAACTATAGGTGCGTGAGTGCCCCGCGCCTTCTCTGCGTCTATGCCGCCGTCCATTGAACTCGCTCGCGTCTCGTGTCTCGCTGGTGCAGAGTCGGAGGACGACATCTTTGAGCAGATCGACAAGATGACGCTGGAGCGGGAATGGGCCTCGCTGACGCCCCCGCCGCCGTCCGCCGGGCTCTGCGGCCTCTGCGTGCCTCGCGCCATGTCGCCGGCCAAGTCACTCGCTCCCAAGGTGAGGCTCGTGCGGGTCACTATGCATGACTCGAACCTGGAACCGTAAGCAAGCTCACAGGACTGCTATGCTGGCGCCGGACAGTCTTCGCTTGCCAGGAGCAAGCAGGACGCGCACGCCGGGTGCCGCATATCGTGAGGAGCTCGCCCCGGACCGTCCCAGCCCTCCAGCAGACACTATGCGACAGGTGTTAAGCGCTCAATGCGCTGGCCTCGGCACTACTGGCGCGACGATTCAAGACCAGGGTGCGCGACCAAGCCGCGCCAGTACCGATAATAAACCTGCTTGGTATCTTTCGACCGTCAAAGTTTGGCGATACAATACAGTACTGTATCTCCAACGCCCCAGGCTTATCGAGCGACAAAAACTGGGTCAAAAACATTTTAATGACGAAATATATAAATCTGTCTTCTTAGTTGTATACATTTCTATTTGGAAAAGTATTATGCATTCATATATTCGTAATTAAAAAAATAGTGTCAGTTTTTGTCCCGATCTTAGAATGAACGAAACTTCAACGTGTGTTGCTGCAATGGCTGAATGTTGCACAATGTTGTACTAGCGTTCATGGCGCAGTTTTGTCAACTTGGGACAATTCTATGACAGGCTCTGGATTTGTGGAACAAATTAGAGAGTCGCTTAGCTTGTGCGTGCTTGTAAATTCATGAAGCGTGCATAATCTGCTCAGAACGTTTTCACCCAGCAGCTGCCACGAAAACAATTCGTCATATTATCGCAATATCATATCAAGCCACCATACCAGTTGTAAAAGGTTTCCGATCCAGCCACACCCGATATCCTGACAAGTCGCGCTCCAGAAATCAATTCGCAGAGGTTTCTGTATTAATCCAGCGCTTCTGGCAGTTGCACGCCACTTCGCTTTCCCCAACTCCCGACCTCACAAGTCGCCGCCATGATCTCGATCCCGCACGTCAACTCGAGCCACGCGCGGCAGGCGCGGCGCAGCGCGGCCGAAGCCGCCGCCCTCACCAACCGCAGCAATAGCAGCAATAGCAGCAATAGCAGCAATAGCAGCACTAGCAGCAGCAACAACGAGAGCAACAGCGAGAGCAACAACGAGAGCACGGACAGTGGCCGCAACGAGAGCGACCCCCCTCGCGAGCGCCGCGTCCAGCGCGTGCGGTACCGGTCCAAGTCGTGCGCGACGCTGGCGCGGCTGGGCCCCGGGCACGAGGCGTTCCGCCGCCACTCGCGCGAGGCGCGCATGCGCATGGACGTGGCGGCCGTGGCGCGGCAGGTGGCGGCGCTGGAGCGGCGGCAGACGCTCATGCAGTCGGCGCAGCTGGCGCGCGCGGCCAACGCGTCGGCGGTCGTGGCCGGCAAGGTGCGCGAGTACTACCAGCGCTTCTCGCGCGGGTTCGACCCCGAGCGACTGGGGCCCGAGGCGAGCCGCGAGGCCGAGGGCGTGCTGCGCGCCGTCATGCTCGAGGACGTGCAGTCGCCCGCGTTCGCCGACCTGGACGCCTTCCTGGCGCAGTGGACGCACTACTCGCGGTACCACGCCGAGATGTCGACGGTCGTGCGCTCGGTGGAGCTCATGGACTCGGAGGACGCGCGCGTGCTGCTCGTCAAGTGCGCGGGCGTCACGACGCTGCGCATCTCGCGCGACACGATCCGGCACTTCTTCAAGCCGCTGCTGGCCGACGAGCCCATGGTGCAGCGCCTGCTCGGCCAGCAGTACTCGTTCCCCTTCGTCACCGTCTTCCACTTCAACGCCACGGGCCGCGTCTTCCGCATGGAGCCGCGCGCCGACCTCGCCGCCGGGCTCTTCGACCTCGTCAGCGACCCCTTCGCCACCGTCAAGCTGCTCGGCGCCTCCAAGCTCTCGGAGGACGGCTGTCTCCACGCCTACGCCGACGAGTGACGCTTTTCCTGTGGCCGCCGCCTCGTCACAGCTCCACGCATGCCACGCGGCACCCACGTCGCGGTCCGCTGGCTGCTATCTGCTGCGCTGTCCATACATTCATTCGTTCGTTCGCTCGCTCCTCCTGCCCCAAGGATCCATCCCTGACTCGATTACGGCGCCTAGTAAGCCAGGAAACAATAGTGCTGGTTGGATACGTCCAAGTATGAACGACAGCCCGTGCGTCGAGGGCTTAGGACGCCAGCGACAGCGCTTGGCGGGCGGCGTACTGGTCGTAGACGCACGTGGTGGCGGCGCGGCAGACGCTGAGGAAGCGCTCCCAGCTCGCGAGCAGCAGCCCGCGCGTCTCTCGGTCGTTCAGGTACCAGACGTCCAGCTCGGCGAGGGAGCTGCAAGCCACAAGAGCGCCGCATCTCGAGGTGAGCAACAGCAAACCCTCGCACGACCACAGACGCGACCAACGACGCTGCCGCGTACTCGATCAGGGCGCCAAAGAGGCAGTCAACGCCCGCGGGGCCTACTCGGCAGTCGAGCAGGACGCGGAGGACCATGGAGAGCAGGTTGCCGAGCGTGTCCTTGAGCTCCTTGGGCTGCGACAGCCCCGCGCCGATCGTCAAGAGCTGCACACTCGGCGTCAGCATGGCAGGCACCATCGCGTAACGGAACCAGCAGTGTCGGGTACGCCACGCACCCCATGCACGACGAGGTACAGCTTGAGCTGAAGGAGCCGCAGACTCTCCCTCGTCTGCGCGGACGCGTCCTCCGCGGACAAGGCGTCCGTCACTTTGTCCATGACGCGCCGGCGGTACGCGGCCAGCGCGTCCGCGTCGTTGATCAGGTGGGCCTTGAGGTCGCGCAGGCAGTTGGTCAGGCGCGCGCTGAGGTCCAGGCCGACGGTCGCGCGCACGCTCGTGGGCGCCACGCGCTCCTGCAGCAGTTCAACCGTCGGCCACGCGCGGCCGCTGCGCAGCGCGATCTCGGCCCCGTTCTCGACCACCACGGCGTTGGGCTCCGGCTTGGCGTCCGCGCGCTTGGCAGGCGCCTGGCTGTTGGTGTTGCTGCTGCTGCTGCTGCTGGTGGTGGTGGTGGTGGAGGCGGCGGCTGGTCGCTGGAGCGTCGAGATGGCGCGGCGCTGCGGCACCCAGTGCGTCATGAAGAGCGCAGCGAGGAACAAGAGGTCTCGCCAGGTGAGGAAGCCCGCGGCGGCGCTGGTCGGGTGCACCTCGAGCCGCGCGTGCTGCAGGAAGAGCACGCAGGCGTAGACGCTGGCGAGCGCGTCCGACACGAGGAACTGCTCGGCGATGAGCTTGCTCACGACGCCCTGGAAGCTGCGGTCCTCCATGGCCGCGTGCACACGTCGCAGGTTCTCCAGCTCCCGGCGGCAGCTGCGCGCGTCATAGACGCCCCGCTCGATTAGCGTACCCAAGTGCAGCCGCGGGCGATCGATGGGTGCGACTGCAGCTAGACTAGCTGTTATGCTTGAGTCGACTGGCGGATCGGTGCGCCAGCCTGCGTGCTACGCACCTCTTGAGCGTCTGGCGCGCGTGGTCGCTGATCTCGTCCAGGTCCTTCTGCAGCTTGGCCGAGAGCTTGCGGCCGACGAGCCAGCGGCCGACGGCCTCGTCCAGCGAGTAGTAGCGCTCGACCATGAAGCGCTGCTGCGGCGGCGGGATCTGGAAGAGCAGCTGCGAGCGCAGCAGGCTCGGCCGCGTGAGGTAGTGCTCGAGCTTGTCGAGCAGCCGGTACTGGTCCACCGTGTCGCGCCACAGCAGCTCGCGCAGCTTGGCGGCGCCGCCCAGGAAGGGCGCGTCCACGGGCGTCTGCAGCCGCGCCGCCAGCGCGTCGCCCGCGTTCAGGCCCTCCAGCCACAGCGCGAACACGTCCTCGTCCAGACGGATCGGGTCCGTCAGGAACGCCTCGAACACCTCGCGCTGCATGTTCGTTCGCCCACGCCGATTGGTACTGCTGGATCGGCTACCTCTGGAACTGTATGAACAATTCATACGAGCATTTTCCTATAACCTTTCATATTTATTGTTCTGATGAGTGCAAACAAATTGAAGAGTGCTGTAAGTTTCAATAAACTGTATAATACTATTTGATCCATGGAGGGACTTGAAATTCTACCCCATAATTTCAAAATATGGTACTTGCACCTATGTACTATCAAAGAGAGACTATATTATTATGCAAAAAGACAAAGCAACAACTCTTATTCCCGTTATATACTTCAAGTATCTTCGAATGTGAAGACGAGCTCTAGTTAACCGAGTGCCGAGCCGCTCGTGCAGAAGATCGTGAGAGGCTCCGCAAGCTGACGGAGGCAGTGAGTGAAGCGACAGCGGCCGCGTAAGCTGTGCGCGTGTGTGGTGTGGCAAACATGAAAGTCTAGTTGACAAGACTCGAGTGCACATGTGCAAAGTTACATCGTGCTTCAAGCATGCAAGAAGCTTGGAGCAGAGCCCAGCGGTCGCTACTAGCGACTCGCTTGAGCGTTATTCCACGCAGTCTCTCGCTCCCCACTATGTGGATACAGTACAGTAGATGCAGGTCGCCTGCGCCACACCCGTGCGTATTGTTCATGCGCACGCTGCGGGCGCGCGACAATGCCCAGTGGTCGTCATTTGTCACGACGAAGCCTCTTGGCAGCGTAATCTTGGTCTGCGACGTTGACGCAGCGTGTCCAAGCATTGGCGACACGCATGCTCGGTTCTCGCCCAATCCAATCTCTTCTCCCGCCTAACAAACCATCATTTTGGCCAATCGTATTGTCGCTCGCTGTCAAATCGCACAGATAGGCGGACCACACAACACTGCCTGTGCTCACGCTCGCGCGTCGCCGACGTTCGATCAGTTCATCAGTCCACGATTCGCCGCCTCCGCCACAGCCGAGCACCTCCACCGCAGCATGTATAAGTCCAGCGCGAGCATGCTGTCGGCCGACTCGCCACGCGCCTCGGCGTCCCCTAGAGCGACGCCGTCGGCTCCGTTCCGGTCGCTCAGCCACGCGCTGGCGGAGAGCGAGGGCGACGACCGGAGCTTCGTGGCGGGCGCCGCGTCGCCGCCGCTGCCGCCGAGCAAGGCGCGGCCGCGCAACAAGGTGCCGGAGCGGCTGTCGCTGCTGGGCGAGGCGGCCTTCGTGGGCGTCGTGTGCCTGTCCAACGTGCTCGTGCAGGCCGGGTCGGCGCAGGGCCTGGCGCCCGCGCGGCTCATCAGCGTGGCGCTGGGCGGCGACGGGTCGCCCGCCGAGGTCGCCTGGTTCGCGGCCAGCTACAGCGTGACGGCCGCCACCTTCATCCTGCCGGCGGGCCGCCTGGGCGACACGTTCGGCTACAAGCGCGTGCTGCTGCTGGGACTCGTCTGGTTCGGCCTCTGGTCCTTCGCGGCCGCCGCCAGCTCCTTCCTCGACTCGGCCGTCCTCTTCAACGTCGCGCGCGCGCTGCAGGGCGTCGGCCCCGCGCTCATCCAGCCCAACAGCCTCGCGCTCGTCGGGCTCTACTACGCGCCCGGCCGGCGCAAGGACATGGCCTTCGCCGTCTACGCGGCCAGCGCGCCCATCGCCTTCTACCTCGGCTCGCTCGTCTCGTCCGCCGTCGCGCAGTACCTCTCGTGGGCCTGGATGTTCGTCGCCATGGGCGTCTGCTGCTGGGCGCTGGCCGCGCTCAGCGTCCCGGCCATCCCGACCCGTGCCGTCGCCCAGATGCTCGCCGCCGCCGACCAGCGGCCGCCCTTCGACTGGTGGGGCGCCGTGCTCGGCGTCGCAGGCCTCGTGCTCGTCAACATTGCGTGGAACCAGGCGCCGTCCGAGGGCTGGGGCGAGCCCTACATCACCGTGCTCCTGGCGCTCGGCCTGCTCGCGCTCGCCGCGTTCGCGTTCGTCGAGCGCCGCGCCCAGGAGCCGCTGCTGCCGCCCAACTGCCTGACGACCGACACGGCGCTCGTGCTGGCCATCATCGGGCTCGGCTGGGGCAGCTTCGGCGTCTGGCTGCTCTACCTCTGGCAGTTCCTCGAGGGCCTGCGCGGGCTCTCGGCGCTGCACGCGTCCGCGCAGATCACGCCGCTGGGGCTCATCGGCGTCGTCGCCGGCGTCTCGGCGGGCTTCCTGCTCAGCCGCATGGCCACCAGCAAGATCCTGCTCGTGTCGGTCTCGTGCTTCACCGCCGGCAGCCTGCTGCTCGCCACGGCGCCCGTGGACCAGACCTACTGGGGCCAGACCTTCGTCTCCATGGTCGTCATGCCCTGGGCCATGGACCTGAGCTTCCCCGCAGGCACCATCATGCTCAGCAACTCGCTCCCCGACAAGTACCAGGGCCTGGCCGCGTCGCTCGTCAACACCGTCGTGCAGTACGCCATGTCCATCGGCCTGGGCGTCGCCGGCACGGCCGAGTACTACACCGTGCGCGGCGGGGCGAGCGTGCTCGACGGCTACCGCAGCGCCTGGCTCGTGGGCGTCGCCTTCGGCGCGCTGGGCGTGCTCATCGCGCTCTGGACCGTCCACCGCGAGCACCGGCGCGCCAGTAGTAACCGCGACCAGCTGCCCGCGTGAAGCCTCCCTCCCTAGTACCAGTGCTCCCCGATAGACACCCCACTCGCTGTCAGTACACTGCATTCACCCCATGGACAGCCGCAGCCGCTTCTTGCGCTGCTGGAGAAACACCTCGTCCTCCCTGTCCGCGCTCGCGTCCGCGTCGGCGTTCGCGCCGACGCCCGGCATGCTACTGCTGGGCTCGACCGACTGCCGCTGGAGCTTCTGCTCGCGCTGCTTCTCGGCCATCTCGAGCAGCTCGTTCGCGATCGTCTCGAGCTCCTTGTTCTCGGCCTTGAGCTCCTCGTTCGCCTGGCTCAGGCGCTCCATCTCAGCGCTCTGCACGTTCACCTTGCTGCGCAGCTGCGCGTCCGCCCGCTCCAGCTGCTCGGCCTTGCTTTGCAGCACCGCCTTGTCCCTCTCCAGGTCGGCGACCCTGGCCCGTAGCTGCGCCTCGCGCGTCTCGTCCTCACTCTGCTGCTCAGCCGCGCCCTCCACCCGCGCCCGCATCTCGTCGCGTTCTCGCTGGAGCGCCAGCCGCTCGTCCCGCGCCGTCTTCTCCGCCCGCCTGGCCAGCTCCAGCTCGCTCCGGAGCGCCGACACCTGCCCCGCGTACCTGCGCTCGGCCTCCTGCTTTGCCCGCTCCAGCGCCACCACGCGCTGCTGGTCCTTGGCGTCAAGCCGGTGCTGGAAGTGCGCCGCTGACTGCGCCAGCACCGTTTCCGTCTTCTGATAGTGCGCCACCTGGCTGCGCAGCCGCTCGACCCGCCGCTCGGCATCGCCCAGCGCCGCGCTCTGCCGCTCCAGAGCCGCGCGCAGCTTGGCGCGCAGGCTCTTCTCGGTCTCCAGCGCCGCCAACAGCTTCTCCTCCGGCAGATCCACCTGCATGCCGCTCAGCGAGCGCTTGTGCTGCTGCGCCATGGCGTCTGCGCTGCGCTGGAGCGCGGCCGAGCGCTCGGCCTCCTTCTGCCGCGCTCGCTCGCGCTCCTGCAGCGCGTACTCGGCCTCCACCAGCCGCTTGCGCAGCGCCAGAAGTTCGTCGTCCACCGCCATCTTGGTCTCCAGCCGCGCCTGCGCCAGCTTGACCTGGAGCTGCGCCCACGAGACCGACGCCGCGCCGTCCTCGGCTCCGTCGGCCACTTCTTTCCCCGATTGCGGGGCCTTCAGGACGTCAACAGAGGCCAGATCAGCGCCAGCTTCTGCGCGCGCAGCCTTAGGAGAGTCTTTGGACGATCCCAAGTCCTGGGTCGCGCCCATGGGCGTCGCAGCCGCCGCGTCCTCCCCTTCTCGCGCCTCATCCATTTTTGCCCCCAGTTTTCAAATGGAGTGTCCAGAAGGAAGAAGTATACACTGCGCGCAGCAAATATACGCACACACCCTGGAATTTTAGTTTTTCGACGATTTCTCAGCTTCTACTGCGAATTACGCGGCGCCATTTAGATATGTTGTAAATCAAACGCATGCAAACACCATGTATGGGCGTT
>JAADXZ010000357.1:0-24677 GCA_023338055.1 Phytopythium mirpurense | reverse complement strand
GTCGCCGATCAGCCACGTGGAGATGAACGCGACGGCTTCCGCGCCCTCGAACGCCTTCTTAAGGCTCTCAATGTCGTCGTAGCTGGCAGCGAGGACCTCGACACCCTTGCTCCGCCAGTGCTCGAGCTTCTCCGTGGGGATATCCTCGAGCTTGTAGGTCGTGAAGACGAGCTGGTCCCCAGGCTTGAGAATGTCGATGGCAAAGTCCGCGGCGACGCCGCCCAGGTTGCCGTCGGCTCCGCTCAGCACGTACTTGGGCATGGTGGTGGATCGATGCTGGAAAGAAGTGTCTTGGAGATGCTGGATCTGAAGATTCCGAAATGAGATCGAGGTGCTGTGGATTCGGTTGACCCTTCCTGCCTCAGGAGTCCGAAGGCATGTCTATGCGACCACAGGCTAAGCTACCCATGTCTCTACCTCAAAACGCCGCCCCTGAAACTATGCAGCTGCATCGGCTAGGGCTACCGAGTGTCGGCTGCTCGTTGTCCATTTGGTGAGGCACTCGCACTAGCCTAGCGGCTTGCGGCCCGTGAGCTTCTCCATGTCCTCCGCTGCTACGCCCATGCAATTCACATGCCTACCTGTTGCCGGCGTCAAGTCCTCCAGGGGGTCGGGCAGATATTGATGCCTGGTCTTGTATCATCATCACTTGAGCTGCTTTGTTCCGTGACCCCTGCTTGCTCAGTGACAGCCCGTCACATAGCAATTGTGGAATGAACCACTTGATACTTCAACCAAAATGTGGACCACATTTTTTTGTGTACGACAGGCACAAACCAATGTATTGTGTAGACCACATGTTTTGAAAGCATGTGGTCCACATTTTGGTTGAAGTTACGAGCAGTTCAGTCTATGGCGATGACTCCCAAGGTGGAGCTGCTGTCACATGGACACCATGCTCAACAACCACACCGTGATCCCTGGCCGGCGCCCGAGGTATTTCACGGAGACGGCGACCGCTACAGCGCCCAAAGCGAAGTCTACGCGCTGGGCGTGCTCTTGAGGGAGGTCCCGTACAAGAAGGAGAGGCGTGCGCAGAAGTTGCATGGAGCGAGACGGAGGATGCACATCATGCGAGAGAAGCTCCGTCTGAGCTTCTCGAGTCGAGACTGACGCCATCTCGCGGGTCGGCCGCACATGTCTCGATCTCGACGCGGAGCCTCGACCGAGCAGTGGACAAGTCGTCAAGATGCTTGGCCGTCCGCGCTCGGAGGAACTGGAGGCTCCGTTGTCAGGAGCGGCAGCGAATTGACGCTGTGCTGACTGTGTGTGTGTGTGCCTGACCTTGAACGGCTGATGTTGAAGTTACATGGAAATTTTCAGTTTTAATAGAGAGAGCAACGCTCCCACTCTACGTAGCGATTCTCTGCTGCGCTCTCCAAGCTGACAAGCCATAATCAAAACAGCGACGAAGCCGCAGAAGCGCGTGGTTACCCACCAAGTCGAGCGACTGATCCCATGGGCGGCTGTATGAGCAGCATGGCCGGCGAAGAGCCCAACGCTCCCAGACGCGCGGTGCCCCAGTCAGGCTGCTACATCCCCGCGCGCTCCCGGTTCCCCCACGAGCCGACCGGCGCCGCTGCGTCCGCCCAAGAAGCGCCTACGGAGCCACCGCAGGCGCATGAGCCGAGCAAGGAGGCGCGAGACCCCGCCCAAGAAGAAGCGCCGCGAGCGTAAACCGGCCGCGGCGAAAAGCTCGACGGGAATCCTCCAGGACACGCTTCGGCGCAGGCTCAAGCGTGACTGCCCTGACGCCGTCTTGCCGATCGACCGCGCGTGTCCGGTCCTCCAATTGGCCGCGAAGCCTGGCGTGTAATCGAGTCATACGGACTCCGTGGTGCGTTTGCCAAGCTAGGAGCGCGTCTTCCAAGTGTGAATACGACTCGTAGCTTGCGCAGTTGAGACGATGAACTTGGCCGCCATCAGTTTGTCGAGTCGCCGATGCAGTGCGTAGCCTTCCAGTGTCTGCTCCGTCAACTCGCCAATCATCGTGCCGAGTCTCGCCAACTTCGCAGTGCTGGCGCTAGCGCTCTCGACCAGGCGCTGGAAGTCTCCATCGCCCACGGCTTGCGCGTTCACGTCCTCAAGTCGGCGCCACAGCGAGTTGTAAATGCGCAGGATGCTCGCTCGAGGGTTCGCACTATCGACTTCAGTATCCTCGAGGCAACAGAGAAAGGTCTTGGCTATCGTCCACACGACGCTCGGAAGGCCGCCGTCTTGAAGCAAGTCCACTCGCGCCTTCGCCGCTGCAATCGTATCGGCCGTGGATGGAGACTGTGTCAACGTGTCCTGATCAGAAGTGATGAGGTTGTCGGTGGTCGTCTCGCGAGCCGCCAGCTTGGCGAGCTCATCGACGACTGTCATCATCTTCATGCGCGTGGCTGGGTCGTGGCTGCACATGTGCGTCACCAACCGCCACTGATCGTCGGTGCAGCGTGTCGGCCTCATTGGCAGCTCTCCTCTCCCCACGTGGAACTTGACGACGGCGTTCTCGAGGTGCGTCCATGGATATGGCGGATGCTCGTCCCCCACAACGCGCATCGCTTCAATCACACACATGCCCAGTGCGTATACGTCCGACTCACGCGTCGGTCGAGCAGCGTCGTGGCCAAGACACTCAGGCGCAACCCATTGCCACGCTCCGGTGATCCTCGCTGGAGTGTCGTCCACACTGGTGGCGATGGCGCTCAGCCCAAAGTCTGTCACTTTGGCCTTCCCGTCTCTGCCAATGACGATGTTGTTGCCCTTGAGGTCCCCATGCACGATGTCTCGCTCGTGGAGGTACAAAACCCCGAGCGCCGCCTCGTGCAACAGCCGCCATAATGTGTCTCGGTGGTCGCGCACATAGTCCACGAGCGTCCCGTTGGTCGCGTACTCGCACACGAAGAAGGGCGTGCCGACATGGCACACGCCGAACAGCCGCACCACATGCGGGTGGCTGAGGCTGTGCCAGATCTTCACTTCGTTCTCAAACATCTGCAGCGCGTCCGCCTGCTTCAACCTCGCCGCCGTGTCTGTCACTTTCGTGACCTGGGTAGCAGATGGCACCGTCTCGAGAGATGGGATGGAGTCGCGAGACTCCGAGTCCGCCGCGAACGAGACTTCTTTGATCACCACGTCCGAGCCGAGCCATTTGACGCGTCGCACGGCTCCAAAGCCGCCTTTGCCGAGATATGGTGTCGTTTCGTCGAACTCGAGCTCGTACCGTGGCACGAACCACTCCAGAGTGGTTGTTGGCAACGAGACTTCGTCTGCGAAGCTCGATATATCATCGCACGCCTGTCGTATTGCGGCTCGTTGATCCGGAGTGAAGAGACTGCTGTAGTCGGCGAGCTCTCTTGCCATGAACGTGAGGAAGGCGGATCGTGCGTCCGTCGACTCCAACTCCTTCCGCATGGATGCTGACGTGGTCACCTCGGACACGAAGCGCATGGTCAGCCTGACGCGGTAGAGATCCCGGCGGGTCTGCCTCTCTCGCGCAGCTTGTCTCGACTCGCCCACAATCCCCCACATCACGTCGAGCTGTCGAGGGAACGCATCGGCGTCTGTGGTCGGAGCGTGCGCCGACATAAACAGCGAGAGCCACTGCTGCTTGGGGGACGAGACAGCAGTGACCGCGCAGTGAAAGTCGTCGAGCATCTTGTGAAAGTGCGCCAAGTGAGCAGGATGCCACGTGCCCTCCTCGAGTCGCTCGGTCAGTAGTCTCAACTCGTTGAACTGGTATTGTAGAGGCGACTCCGCACCAACCTGCTCCATGTCGCTCTGCACGTTGCTCCACAGCTTTGTCAACTCGTTGCTGGCGAGCATTCCAACGGCGGAGTCGATCTCTGTATCAGGTTGTGAACGCGCTCGCGGCAATGGATCGTTGGCCGCCGCCAGACGCTCCAAATCATACGCGATCACCGCGACACTGGGTCGCCTCAGAGGGTCACGACAGCACATTCGCCGCACCAAGGCGAGCGCTGGGCCCGTCAGAGCATACGGCGCGTACCCGCTAACTGGGTCGTTCTCTGGGGCCCAGTTCTGCTTGAAGGTTCGCGCGTCGTGGTCACGAAGCGCTGTCCACGGTATATCCTGGGTAACGGCTTCACCGATACATATCCCGAGCGAGTAGACGTCGGCGGCGATCGACACCTTTTTTCCGGTCAGGCGCTCCGGAGATTGCCACCGCATCGACCCGACAAATTGACGGGCCACACCACGCGCGCGTGTCGATCTACTCAGGTCAAAGTTTGCCAATTTGGCGACGTCGTCGTTGCCGATCAGGATATTGCTGCACCGGAGATCCCCGTGGACGATCTTGCGCTCGTGCAAGTACTCGAGCCCCAGCGCAGCCTGGTGCAGCAACTTCCACGGCGTCGTGCTGTCGACGCATGATGACCAGAGGTAGCTCAGCAGTGAGCCTTTGGTGGTGGCTTCGCACACAAAGAACCGGAGATAGCTCGTTTCGCAAGCCCCGTACAGCTTTGCCACGTTGGGATGCCGCAACTGACGCCACAAGTGGATTTCATCCGCCATCGTCGATCTCGACGCATCAGACGCGAACAACTTGACCACGACGTCCGCGCCCAGCCACTTTGCCCGGTAGTTCCCGCCCACGTTCGCGTCGTCTGCAAATCGTAGCAGCTCAATCTCGAACGGAGGAATAGACCAGCCGAGAGACGTAGCCGGTCGGACTTGGCGGAGCGCCGCGATCGAGCGTGGAGACTCTTCTGGAGGGCGAACTCGCGGCAATAGGATGGCGACAACGCCGTGGTGTCCAGCCGCCGTAGCCAGGTGGAGTGCGGTGTTCCCTCTCCAGTTGGTCGCGCCCACGTCGGCGCCACAGTCGACAAGAAACTGCACAGCCTCCATATGGTCGCGTTCGGCCGCGTAGACGAGCGCTGAGCGCGCGTTCGGGACGTTCACAGCGGCGCCAGCATCCAGGAGCAGCCGGGCGGTGCTGAAGTGCTTTTCAATGATAGCCATACTTAGCGCGGTCCATCCGGAGCTGTCGATAGCGTCGAGATTCGCACGGTACGCGACAAGACAGCGCACGACATCGACGTGTCCACGGACAGCGGCTACCATCAGTGCCGTCCGGTTGTCAATGTCGGGGATGTTGACGTCGGCGCCGGCTTGCGCGAGACTCGAAACCGCTTCCCTGTGTCCATTCACCGCGGCCAGAACCAGCGCTGTCTGTCGACGACGATTGCTAACAGCGTTGAGCTCGGCGCCGCGCTCGACAAGCCAGCGAACGACGCGGACGTGTCCTTCCTCGGCGGCCCTCATCAGCGCCGTGTGCCCCGAAGACGCCTTGGCGTTCACTCTTGCGCCCCAGCTCACTAGGTCTTCCATACGCTCGAGTTCCCCCGACCACGCCGCGGCCATCAGCTCCGCCTCCAGCTCCCCGAAGTCCATTCTCGACGCGCTTTGACTTGTGGCTGGTTCCACGAAGGGGAGAACCCCTCTTGTCTGATACGCATCCAGAACCTCAAGTTCCACTGTTGGGCTGATACTGTGACGGGGCCAGGCGATAGATAATTGATACCGGTACAGGCAGGGGTCCATTCGGCAGGTTGATGCTAAGGTTTACGGCTTGTGCGGCTGCGTTGCTCGAGCCACCATGTTGCGTTGGAGAATAGGGCACATGGAGAACCGTGTAGGCTGTTGGTGACGAAAATCGCATTATCGACTCGATACGGAAAAGGCGAGCGCGATTCAAACGACGGCAGCGTGTCTTGACGACCGGCAAGCTCTAGAGCTGGTGTGCGCGAGCAGCTTCGAAGGCAAGCTTTCGCCACAGCAGCGTGACGAACATGTCGGCTTCGCTTTCAAGCACGAGGCGCAGCTCGTCCAAGATCACCTGCGGACCCGCGTGCTCGCGTAGCTTGCCAAGCACAAAGTCGGTCATCGCTGGCTCCTCTTCGCCCAAGTACTCGAGGATCTTCTTGCCAACCCACGCGCGCATTTTGCTCTCGACGAGTCTTTGCGCATCGACAACGGCCCAGTCGATCGGAAACGCAAAGAGCGCTTCCTTGTCCGTCGGGATCTGCTCGATGAGCGCCTTCAGCTTGTTCGCGTCGACAGTTCTTGAAGGAGCAGTCTGCTCTGGTATCAGAGGCCCGCGATCCTCGTCGGTGTAGTCGATTGGCACGATCTCGCGCGTTGGCTTCACTTCCACGTCTTCTTGGATGCCGAATGCCTGGGGAACACTCATTCTGTTGGCGGGCGAACAGCAAACGTCGAAGAGCGAGTTCGTCAGTCAGGTGGTTGCCGATACAAACGCGCCAGCCGATTCGATGAGGTCACTTACACAGGCGTCGGCTTGTCCTTTTTTGCAGTGTTCGACTGCAGCTTGAGTCCCAGCACGACCTTCGGCATCTTCTTAGTGCTCAAATTGGGCGACACCTTCGCTTCGCTAGGCTTGCGATCCTCTTCGACGCGCGGCAACTTCGACGAGCCGCGTTCACTCGAGCCATCGCCTTCATTGGTCTGCGGAGACCGTGAGCGCCGCTTCCCGGATAGCTTCTCGTCCGTTGTCGATACTGTTTGATGATGCTTCTGTTCAGCTTCTTGCCGGCGACTTCCATCTCGTGCTGTCGAGGTGTCGACATCGCTTGACTCTCGACGTCTGCGCCTCTCGCTCCGACCGCCGCTGTGGCTGCGGCTTCTGCGCCTTGAACGACGGCGACTTGAGTGACGATGGCTACGACTTCGACTGCGCGAACGGCTGGCACTCTTCTCTCCATTGTGTGACCCGTGCTGATGGCGGGGACGTCTTCGGCTAGATCGGCGATCGTGTTTATCGAGCGACCTGGATCGAGATCGAGAGCGACCCCGGCAGTGTCTGCTGCCTCCACCTCTGGTGCCACGTTCACGCGACGGGAGCCCACCGTGGGGATCACGAGCGGTTTCCGCGACATCAGGCTTCTGTACCATAACTGCAGCATCTCCTTGCTTCCGCCCTGTCTGCTTCTCTCTAGTTTGGTCTTCTGCTGAGATATTTTCGCCCACGTCAACAGGTTCTTGGCTCATTTCTTCCGTGATCTCCTTGGCAGCTTTGCGCAACTCTTCCTGTTCACGCTCCAGACGTAGACGTTTGCGGACAGCCTCATGGCGCCTTTTCTCCAGTTCTTCATCACGATCCTTCTGCGCCAAGCGGAACTTCTCGACCTCGCTCATGACCATCTGGCTGTGTGCCTTCTCTTGCCAGCAACACCCGTAAGGAGTACAAGCCAACGTTTAGAACACTTGGCCAGCCGGCAGACAACCAACACGCGGAGGGTGCAGCGGCGTTGACGTACGCCAGTATTAGCTGCGTTGCTGCCATCAGCTCCTTTGCTGTTCGTCGCTTCAATATCAGGACCGGATCCGCCCACGGCTGCAGCAGTCGGTTTGGCGAGTGCGACCGGCTCCTCGTCTTGACCTCCAACTGGCCGACTTGGCTCGTTTCCTCCGATAGAATTATCCACGGACGCCTCTCCGTTCTGGTGACCACCGTTATCTCCGCTCTGTCGCTGGAAAATGGACCGCAGCGTCTGCTTGACGCTTTCGTCCGTTGCTCTCTCGCTTGCACGCACGTCGTCAGGCAGCGATCGCTCATAAGCGTCCAGCTTCTCTTGCTTCTTGGAGTCAGCCTTGAGCAGGATCGGCTGCGAGCCAATGGCGAATCCGTCGAGCAGGCGCAGCGCACGCGTCACTTCCAGCGTGCGCTCGTACGTGCAGTAGCCAAAGCCCTTGGGCTTGTTCGTCACCGGGTCGTTCATGCGCGTCCAGGTCGTGACCGTGCCGCATGTCTACAACGTGGCGATGTGCGGCGATTAGTCCGAGACTGATAGAGAGAGTTGGATTTAAAGCACTCAAGACGCACCCCAAGCAGCCGGCGGATGTAGTTGTCGTGCAGATTCGGCGGTAGTTTGCCTACAAACACGGTGACGGGTCCAGGGTCTTGAACGCTCGTGCCCCCTGGCGTCGCCGACTGAGTTGCCGCCTCGACAGACTCTCCACCCGGCCGAAGGACAATGCCACGCGGACCGAGCGTCATTGGAGGGCCGCGTAGCTGTCCATCGCTGCCTGAAGGCATGGCAGGCGCACCCATCGGCCGAGGCAGTGGCATTCCGCGAGGAAGGAAACCCATCGGCGAGACACCTGCCCATAGGAAGACTGTAAGCGACTGAGAGCAGCTGAGACTGCGAGGTAATGGTGGCGAGGCCCTACCAGACATTGGGTGCATAGGGGACGCTTCTGGTGCCTGCGGGAGGCCTCGCGCTGGCGGCGCGCCGTTGAGCGGACGCATGCCGCGCTTGCCCCTCGTGCTCGGTTCTGGCGTATCCGCCGACAGGAAAGGTTACTTTTGGTTTTATCCAATAGTATGCCTGGTTTGATTATTGAGCGAATCAAATTAGGTCTTATCATATGATAGCACATCATTGGACGATATTGAGCAAATTCTATTCTTGAAATAGCCATCTTCATGGTTGTCCAATCATAACCCTTGGATACCAATCTAATTTTGAGAGTGGCCTATCAGGAAGCTAAAAATACTTTTGTGATCGCGCGGAAACTGCGGTGTGAAGCCATTCCTGCTTTCACCTGCAAGCGTCACGAGTCGTGCCCCGCACGCCGCCTTCGACCTCGCGCGCCGCGCTTCCTGATCCATCGCCATGCATCGCGCCAAGCCCAAGACGCCTCTCGGCGTACGTGGCCTTCTGTATTGCTCGATATGGCGGCTCTCTGGCTGTCCAGCGACTCGTATTGACGGAGAAATGCGCTGCAGACGATGGAGAAGCGGATCCCGCAGAACCCAAAGTACAAGAACACGCAGAGCAAGATCGACACGGGCGCCACGGTGAACAAGGTCCGGCTCATCTGTAAGTGGCCTGCGCAGACTGGTGCGTGTCCTCTGTCCCGTTCTAACGCGAGCCGTGGCTTGTTGCAGCGCACAAGGAGTTTCTCAAGCGGCGCGACGAGTCGTTCCGGCGCGTGACGTGCAAGTGCCTGGCCGAGCTGTTCTCCGAGTACGAAGACAACGGGTCAGGGTCGCCCACGGAGCCAGAGATGGTCGCGCGTATGGTCAAGAGCAGCGACGGGTCGTTCAAGATGGAGCGCGTGCCTGCGGCGGACGCGGACGGGAACAACAGCGAGCACTGCTCGACGGCCAGGAGCAGCGGCGGGCCGCGCATCGTGAGCTACGAGGCCGACGAGAAGGAGGACTACGACCCGCCCTACCTCATCCTGGACACGCGTCCGCGCGAGGATTTCGCGGTGAACCGTATTCACCGCGCCAAGAGCTTCCCAGCCGCCTTTTTGTGCCGCGACTACCTACTGCCGGAGATGCACCAGTTCGTACGTTAAGTCGGGCTCTCCTTCTTTGGTCGACCGAGTCGCATCGAGCTTACGAAACTGTGCGCTCCTTGTCACGGGCAGAAAAACCACGAGAGCAAGCTCATCATCCTGTACGACCTGGACGAGAAGACGGTCACGCAGACGGCGCATACGCTCGTGCAGCGCGGCTTTGACAACATTTACGTGCTCAGCGGCGGCTTGGCCGACTACGCGGACGAGTTTCCGGACCACATTGAAGGCCTCCCGCTCCCTCGGCGCCCGTCCGACCCGAGCAAGAAGGCGGCGGCAGCGTCGACACGCGAGGTGTACAAGACGGCGCCGTCGCTCACAACAAGCTCATCGACCGCCAAGAGCGTCAAGAGCGCAGCCTCTCGCCGAAAGGATGCAGGGTCCGACGTGAGCTCCGTCATGAGCAGCCTCTCGGTCGCAGAAACCGTCATCTCCAAGGCGAATGCGCGGAAGGCGCGCCTCTCTGGAGGCGGAGCTGCCAACTACCGATAGGCAAAGGTGCCTGGACTTTCTTCGAGATTCGAGCTAGATGGGGCACATGCATTAAGCCTTAGCGCTCAGGAACATGCTGCACAACTGCCTGCATGGATCCGACAATAGTGCCCCACGTGTCCGGCCCAACAACGACGCCGGCCGTTGTTGAGCACCTAGACGGCCTGCGCAAAGCTGTTCATGGCAATCGCCATGTCAATGTCCTGCAATAATTGACAGACACGACACCACAGCTCGTCAGCCGAGAGGTGCGACACGCAAAGGTGATGCCGTATGCAGCCTGTACGCACATTCTGTGAGAGCCCGCCGCAGTCGTGGGTGCTGAGCGTGACCTCGACGCGGTTGTACACGTTGAACCACTCGGGGTGGTGGTTCATCTGCTCCGCGAGCAGCGCGGTGCGGCTCATGAAGCCCCAGGCCTGGTTGAAGTTCTGGAACTCGAACGTGCGCTGGATCGCGTCGCGGCCTTCGACCGGCGCCCACGCGCTCGTCAGCTGCGGCAGCGCCACCGCGCGCTCCTGCTGCGTCAGCAGCGTGGGCACCGAGCTAAAGGAGCGCGCAGCAGCACGCGCGGCGCGGGATCGGGTCGCGCGGGAGAGCTGGAGCAGCAGCGCCATGGTGGAAGCGATCGGTTGAGCCAGCAGCGATGTGATCGTGCGGTTGAGACGCTTGTCGACAAGTGACGCCGAGCAGCTTCGGGCGCAAGTTCAAGATGGCGTTGAATCGATCATTGGTTGATTTGATTATTGCCAATCAAGACAGAGTTTTAAATTTGACCAATGGAAACACGCCATTTTATAGAGTTTTTGAATAAATTCAACTGGAAAGAGGTCGCCACACACTGGTTCTGTATGCCGCGCGGCGATGCTGACGAAGAAAGCGCAGCGGCGTGTCATGTTGCAGTCCACGGTTACGGATACGTCTGCCTGCGCGGTGACGGAGGAGAGCAAGATGCACTTGGATGCGGGGAGGTATAGCTTAGTTCTTGCGCGCCTTGCGGTTGTACGCCTTGAGCTCCTTGCGGTACGCGTCGCTGATGGCCGACGCGACCTTGCGCAGGTCCGTGAGGCCGCTGCGGAGCACGTCGTCGCTCGGAACACCTACAGCGCCAAGTGAAAATGCCGATAAAAGCATTAGCCATCAGTCGGGACGCGCTCTTCTTTCAGAAGCTGCGGCTGGGCTCGCTTGCGTACCTTGGCGGGTCTGAAGGCGCACGTGCATCTTGGGCTCGGAAGGGTGCGGGATCGTGTAGCCGCAAAAGTCCACGTCGGGGCTGGAAACCAGCAGAAACAGCGCATTTGTCAGTCGATACCGCCGCAACACGGGTCCTAAACGAAACCGACGCCACTGCAGTAGCTAGCGTCTCCTTCTGATAAGCCGTGAGGGGAAATGACGTACTTGCGCATGAGCACGTAGCGCAGCGAGTTGCCGAGCGTGTGGTCCTCGTCGTGGAAGACGTACGTCTTGGAGTAGTCGGACGTGGCGCTGTGCACGTCGAGCTTCTTGGCGGTCGTCATCGTCGTCGAGCTGCTGAAGGAAGCCTTGGTCGGTGCTTTTTGGTCGCTTCGACTGTTCAGGAGTTGGCTTTGTTTGGCCGGGGTCGTGGCAGCCAGCGGTTGCTACACATTCATTACGATTAAGTGCGATTGATGACGTTGGGTTACCAAATTTTTGGATACAGTAGGATGTTGTAGTTACGTTTTTGAAAATAGTGCGCACATAATAAACAACATTTATAATTTGTCTTATATACAATAATATTTTATGAATTTTGTGAAACTTCTGAACGCATCATATACTAGAACGTGACAAAGAATTTTGAGAGGATGAATACTTCTCATTCGTCTATTTTATGAATTGATCTTGCTAAAATATGCAAGCATTCCTATTATTCGATCAACTCTCAAATTCGTAACCTTCGGACACATGAGGTTACTCTCAAAGGGGTTGAGCCGCTCGCCCCAAGAATCAGTGCAAAAACAAGAGCTCAAACGGCAGAACGAGGCAGGCGACCATGCCCGAAGCGACGGCGGTGGCGGCGCGCGACGAGTCGCCAAAGGCGCCGGAGACCCCCGAAGACGGAGGGGACGGCGAGCTGCGCGAGCTCATCCTTGTGGGCGACGAGATGGAGTACTCGGCGACGGGTGTACGGCGATCGGACGGGGAGTTCGACGAGGACGGCGACGAGTACCTGAGCGACGATAGCAGCGACAGCAGCGGCATTGAAGTGCTGACGGAGGAGCAGCAGCGGGAGCTCGACCTGCGCGACCTGGCCGAGGCGCTCGAGATGAACCCGTACGTGGAACCGGTCCAGGACGACGACGACGTCTACAACTTTGACGACGCGACCTCGAGCGACGAGGAAGGCACGGAGCGGTCGGCGGAAGCGGCGGCCGCGGCGGCGCTCGAGTGGGAGAACCCGTCGTACCTCGTCAAGGACCTGGACACGGGCGAGTCCTACCGCGTGGAGGAAATCGACCAGCACTACACGCTCGTGACGCTCGACTCGGTCGCTGCGCAGCATGATGAGACGGGGTACGCACGGAGCTGCCGTGTCCCTACCGTTGCTTCGGTATGTGGGTTTCTAACGGGTACTGGCGCGACACAGGCAGGACGCGAAGCTGCCGGGTGAGGAGTCGACGTCATCGTACCTGCTGTCGCTATACACGGCGGACGAGACGGCCGACATTGAGATCGAGGACGCGGTCGAGGAAGGCGACGACGTCGTCGCTTCGAGCGAGGACGGTGTTGACAACCAAGAGACCAATGATGACGGCGACGGCGAGTCGCTGGGACGCGTACGAAGCCAGAACGTGCCGATGGTGAACGAGGAGCACCTGGAGCCGACCAGGTGCAGCTACCGGGGCTGTGTCGAGATGCACCAACGCCCGTCAGGGTACTGCCCTGACCACGAGATCATCGCCAAGGAGGAGGAGGACTCGCGAGCGCAGGCGCTGTACCTGATACCGATTGGTGCGCGTGCCGAGTGCGTCAAGATCAGCGGCCACGGGTTTGTCTACGACGCGTCCAACCGGCTGTATACGGTGTACACAGTGGAGATGCGGTGCGCTCAATCGGGCGCGACGTGGAACATCTACCGGCGGTACCAGGAGTTCAAGTACTTGAACGACCGACTGCGCCCCATGGGCGTGCGCGTGCCCATCCTGCCGCCCAAGAAGCTGTTGGGGTCGTTCGAGTCCGACTTCATTTCCAAGCGGCAAAACGAGCTGTCCATGTGGCTGCGCAACCTGCTCAACTACGATCGCGTGGACCAGTCGGCCAAGAACCCGCACTTGATTGACGACGTCCGCAAGTTTTTGACTCGCAAAGCGGACCAGCCGCCGTTTATGCTCGAGCGCCTTCCGTTGAAGCGGTCGCGGTTCTTTGGCGCGTCGCTGACGGACGACTACGACGAGGAGCACGGGTTCCCCACGTCGAAGCAGAACGTGACGCTCCAGGACTTTAAGATGATTCAGGTCATTGGTCGCGGCTCGTTCGGCAAGGTGGTGCTCGTGGGCCACAAGGACACGAAGAAGCTGTATGCGATGAAGATCCTGTCCAAGGAGAACATTGTCAAGCGCAAGCAGGTGGAGCACACGCGAACAGAGCGCCGGGTGCTGGGCTGCACGAAGCATCCATTCATTGTCGGCCTGCACTACGCGTTCCAGACGCCGCAGCGTCTGTACTTCGTGCTGGACTACTGCCCCGGTGGCGAGCTGTTCTACCATCTGACTCGAATGAAGAAGCTGCCCGAGCACATGGCGTGCTTTTACGCGGCGGAGATCACGCTCGCGCTGGAGCATTTGCACGGGCTCGGCGTCGTGTACCGCGACCTGAAGCCGGAGAACATCCTCCTGACCAAAGATGGCCACATCAAGCTGGCGGACTTTGGACTGGCCAAGGAGGGCATCCACGACGGCGTGAACGGCACGAACTCTCTGTGTGGCACACCCGAGTACCTCCCTCCGGAGATTCTGGACCGCCTCGGCCACGGCACGGCTGTCGACTGGTGGAACCTGGGCATGGTGCTGTACGAGATGCTGACTGGACTGCCGCCGTGGTACACAAACGACCGGAAGAAGCTGTTCGAGCGCCTGCGCTCGGCCCGTCTGCACTTCCCGCCGTACGTCTCTCGCCGAGCGGAGGCGTTGATCCGTCAACTGCTGAACCGGAACCCGGCGGAGCGGCTCGGCGCCAAGGGAGCGGACCAAGTGAAGAACCACTTGTTCTTCGAGAACATCGACTGGGTACGGCTGATGAAGAAGCAGGTGCCGCCGCCCTTCCGTCCGTGCCACACAGCCATGAACGACGGCGAGGCCCCTTTGAACTTTGAGGCCGAGTTCACGCGGCTACCGCTGCCAAGCGCCGAGACAGTGGACGCAAGTCCGATGGGGACGGGCCTCTCGATGTCTTCGCGCGTCCTTCGAGCCGACTCGGACACGTTCCAAGGCTTCACGTACGAGAACCCAGGTCTGCTCGAGTCCGTCGCGAGCCGAGAACACTAGCCGGCGTCTGATTGCTCATGTGCGGCCTTGAGGGACGGCACTCGCTTGGAAAGTCGGCAGTGCGAGGTGAACCTACTATCTGAATGGGAAATTACGCTATTTATCGGTTGGTGTGCGGCTGGTACCGGTAGTTCCACTCGCGCTTCGACTTGAGGCCGATCGTCACTAACCGCACAGCACCAACGCATGTCAAAGCGCTTTGTAGCACCAGGACGTGCATGAAGGCAAGCGGTGGTGGTGGTAAGTCTTGGTTGAACCGTCGAGCCAACCTGGATCCGGTCACCTCGTCCCACATTGACTGTACAACTGCGACCTGAAGGAGCGATGCAAGTCAATTGGGAACATTTGACTTGGTCAATGTATTGAAAGGGAGCCAGATGGGGATCCAAAAGTGTACCCGTCGGGAACTGGACTTGACTCGGGCTACACTGTACTGTAACAAAGTCTCTTGAGCGATTCCAGCACCCCAGGCGCCAAAGAACAAGCCAGCAACACTCAGGAGGAAGCAGCTTATCCTACGATGCGTCGATGGTCATGGAGAAGCTGCGCAAGATGCTGGGGAGGGGGACGAAGCGCGTGGATCTAAGAGACATGGAGCAGTTCCTCCAGCGCCTCGAGCAGCTGCATGAGACGCTGGAGCTGCAGGAGTCGCTGGATCTCGAAATGCTTTCTTCCGCAAGGAGCGGAGACGCGGGACGTGTGCGGGAGCTGATGGGGCGAGGCGCCAATGCGAGTGCCGTGAACGCCAAGGGCACGACAGCGCTGATCATGGCCGCCTCGAGCGGCCACGAGGACGTCGCGCGTCTCCTGTTGGCGCGAGGCGCCAGAGCGAACGCCGGGAACGAGTCGGGGAGGACCGCGCTGATCGAGGCCGCGTCCAACGGCCATACCGGCGTCGTTCGGCTGCTGCTGGACCAAGGCGCCGCCGTGAACCCCAAGGACGAGTGGGGAAGGACAGCGCTCATGGTAGCTGCAGAGGGCAATCGAGTCGACATCGTCCGGCTCCTCATCAGCAACGGCGCAAGCGTGCACACGTCCAACCGGAACGGAGAAACAGCGGCGCAGATCGCTGCGGTCCGTGGACACCTCGAGGTCGTGCGCATCCTTGCGCCGTTCGTCAAGACGTCGCAGCGTAAGCCCCGGCGACGGTCAGCGGATGCCGTTGCCGCAGCTTCCTCTCGGCAATTGCCGTGGCGCATCCCGCCCTTTGAGATCCAGCTGCTGGACTACGTCAACGCCGGGAACGTCGGGGGCGACTACCGTGCCAAGTGGCTCGACGCCGACGTCGTTGTGAAGCTCTTCGTGCCCGATGCGTCGACGGCAAGCTTCACGGACGAAGTGAGTCTGTGGCAGCAGCTCCGCCATCCCAACATCATCAAGCTCTACGGCGCCTGTGACTACGGCGACCTGCAGGCCTTCGTGTGCGAGTACGCCAGCAACGGGTCGTTGGACGAGTACCTCGACACGTGTGGGTCGGATCGGCAGCTGACGGCATGGAAGCTACTGCATCAAGCGGCGCTGGGACTCGAGTTGTTGCACGAGCGGAGGGTTGTCCACGGAGATCTGCGGTGCCGGAACATCCTGGTCGGCAGCGACGGTGACGTGAAGCTAGCGAACTTTGGGTTAAGTAGGTCGACGCGGGGGGATGAATCCATCCGTCGACCTATCAAGTCTTCTGCATCGACCCATTGGCAGTCCCCCGAGTGTTTGGAAGGCGGGGAGCCGTCGTTTGCCTCCGACGTCTACTCCCTAGGAGTTTGCATCGTAGAAGCGCTGTCCGGCGAACCTCCGCGGGGAGTTTTGGAGCCATTGCTGCTGCGAAACCGCCGTGAGTCGGATTCGTTGAGCTCATTGGAGTCCTTTGACGATGACGCGCTGCTGAATCTTGACGACGACGCGCAAGATTTGCTCCTGCGCATGTGCTGCAACGATCCCGAGAAGCGACCAGGTATTTCGGCCGTCGTTTACGAACTCGAGCGCCTGGTGACGGAAGAAGAGATCCGGCAGGGACATTCGTCGCGTTCACGACTGCGGGACAGTCCCAGTACCATCGTCTCGCACAACAACGGAGATACGATGAAGCAGTGGCATCGGTTGCAGTCGCTCGCTAAATCTCGTGGCGGAGACACACTGCTGCGGCAAGAGCTGGAAGGTGTTAGCGCGCTATACCAGCACCTACGCGTGGGAAGCCATCGCTCGTCACTACTGAAGCGGTTTCACGAGCTCCTGGTTGATCTTGTATCGGCGCTTCGGGGATCGGAGCCAGCACGTGTCGTGCAGCTGTCGGCTACGCGCGCAACAACTCACAGCCTGCATGCGTTCCACCGACGCATTCGGATGCTGTGGAGAATGCTGAGTGACTCGGCCGTCCAGACACACGCGATAGAAGAACGATGGGCTGACCAGCGCGACCGCCAGATCGAGTTCTTCGTGTCGGAGGTGTCCAAGACGTGGCTTCTGCTGAACGAGCTCGAGTCTGCTGAAGAGCGGTCGGCGTTCCTCGCATTCTTACGTGATGAGATGGAGAACAAAAGCTCGATCTACTCGGTGGGCCAACTCGCCATAATGCAGCAGGCATACGACGAAGTCGCAAGCCTAGTTGGTCCGGACGTCTTGGCAATGAGAGCCCCAGTGTGGTTCATCCCATGGTACGAGCTTCACGTGGACGAGATGGCGACGCGCCTGGGCAAGGGCGGCTTCGGGACTGTTCACCAAGCCAAGTGGCTCGACTCGGACGTCGTGGTCAAGAAAGTGCTTTGTGGGAACAAGAAAGAGTCGCGCTGGTCCGTGATGAGTTCGGCATCAGAGGAAATCGTCGAGAAATCGCAGGTGCTGGAAGATACGGCAGCGAAAGCGACACGCGCTGAAGTGATGGAGATGTTCAAGCGCGAGGCCGACATTTGGTTCGGCTTGAGTCACCCGCACATCGTCCGCTTGTTCGGCGCGTGCCATGTCGGGAAGCCGTTCTTCGTGTGCGAGTACGCGACCAACGGAACACTTGTCGGGTACATACGCAAACACCCGGACGACATGTGGAGGTTGCTTCTCGAGGCGGCGCTGGGCGTCCAGTACCTTCACGCGCGCGGGATCGTTCACGGCGACTTGAAAGGCAACAACGTGGTGATCGGCAGCGACATGAAGGCGAAGGTGACGGACTTTGGCCTCAGCTCGCTTTTCAACCCCTCGGGCGCATCCGGTACACTGATCACTGGCGCGTGGCATTGGGTGGCGCCGGAGTGTGTTCTTGTGGAGCATGCTCGACCGACCTTTGCATCTGACGTCTTCTCGTTAGGGATGTGCGTGATTGAGGCGATGCGCGTCATGGACGTGCTTCAGCTGCAGTCATCACAGCCAAATGCGATTTTGCCCCCGACATATCCATGGGAAGAGTTGGACAACGCGGTCGTGAAGTATCGCGTGATGAAAGGCGAACTACCGAAGAAGCCGCAAGTGTGCTCAGACATCGAGTGGGACCTGATCAAGCAAATGTGTTGCCACGATCCTACCAAGCGGATGAAGATCTCTACCGTCGTTGACAAGATGGCTAGTCTGGTCTCAGCGGCGGAACGTCGAAATGATCGCGAAAGAAGTGCCGGCTCCAGCGTCATTGGCAGGCGAGTCCAGCGCTGGTCTTTCTCCGGTACTGTTTCCATTTCAAGGATGATTCGTTCGTCGAAGAAGGACCTGAATCTGCGCGGCAATGTCGGCGTTCATCGGTGGCTGGAGTGGCCACGCAACCACCGACGCCCACACAGCCTTAGCGATGCCACCACGCATCGTGTGTACCGTTTGTTATGGCAGCGGCTTGGGGGCGTGTACGCCGAGGTCTCAAGCAAGAACGAGAAGTCAACCGACGGCCTCAGCTGTCTCGGCGCACTCTATTTGCTTGTTCGAGACGCGCGCGATGAGACCAAGGCGTTGAAGACTTTGGATGACACGCTTGCGGCGAGTATCGAGGCGAAGCTGAAGGGATTCGCGCTCCATCGCGCGCTGGACAAGTTCATCAGCGCAAACTTTCTGAGCGCAGCCAACGCTGCCGACGCATTTGGTGCGGCCAAGAGCTGAGGCATCGCCGTGGGAGTGTCGAGTGTTTCGCAATACTAGGTGCTCGATCCAAGTGATACCGAATCGATTCCAGAGATGTGGCGAATGGTGGTGCCGCGGTGTGGTCGATGAATGGCGCCAACCGGAAGCATGCTGCAAGAGTTGTGAGCGCACATATCGTTTCCACACGCGCAAGAGCGTTACTGTTTTGTATTTTGAAGTAGCTGATAAGAGGATGGTTTCCACGTACGCATCGAGAGCGAACGTGGTGTGAGGACAAACCAACAGTCGTTGTGCCTGACGTTGAGGAACTTTGAAGTCTAGGTCCTCTTTGAAGCGTGTGACGATACCGTGATCAACTGCGAATGCTTCAAGAACACAACGCGTTGACAGATTCCGTTACAGTTTTTGGAGTTCCTTCATAATCAGTTCGTCAAATTGAATTGAGTGAGTTTGTCAGCTCGTGATCATGACCTTCTGAGATGACAAACGGTATAGGTCACGGCTGCACGTAGCAATGTGTGGTGATTGCTTCAAGATGAGCACTGGTACACGAAAGTCTCCTTCTACTATCGATAACTCTAAGGAATATCTCGACTCGGTAGCGGACGTCAAAGCGAATTTACGAATGCGCGAACCATGTTATCGAGTGTCCACGTGAAGCAATGACCGGTGAGCGTTGGCGATGAGATGGTGTTGTCAAGATTCGAGGATTAACATCATGATGGCAGTTGACAAGCTTTATTGATTGGTATCGAGACATGATGGCGAGGTTTTGGCAAGCAAACGTCAATATGGTCCCATATCAACACAACGACGACAACATCGACATGAACAGAGTGAGTTATCAACATTTTTGCTAGTCACCGCCGTAGTGACACGCTCCCAACATCGAGTAGACGGAAACCTTCTCATTGTGTGTCTTTGAGGAAGAATGAGATGAACGTCCATGGGCGTGCCCGACGCGTCAATAGTAGTGATAGCCTGGCAACTCTATCGATGGTTAGAGGATCGACTTGCAGTTTGCACGTTTACATCTGTACAGATGGTGGTGCCGGCTTTTCGACGACAAACGGATCAAATGGTTGAGATAGCACGAGCGCGCATCACTCAGTTACACGGCTTGAACGAAACGCTTCGTGGGATGACGGAGGCACACGGCACACAAATGAATTGGACTGTTAGTTCGATAAGTTCGTCTTCAGGGGGCGAATCTGCTGATCAACAATGGTTCGAACTGGGTCAGCTTCCACAAATGGCAGAACGCTTTAGCTTGACCGAGTGTATGCGGACGAGCAGCACACATTTGATAAATGGTACGTCCTACCGGAGAAGGACAAATTGATACTTCAAGTAGCTCAAATCGCGCACGTGGGAAATGCCAGATACAAGACGAGCATGCACATCACGCTATTGATGATGTATATCGCCTGAATCGATCTGCCCATGGAGCATTAAACCGACCGCATCATATTGGTCGATTGCAGTGCAATGCATCATAATTCAGTTCGAAATTGGCCGGAGAAACACCGGCACATGCGGTTGACCGAGATCATGGGGTGGGATTGCTACTTCCCGATATATTATAGCATCTTGAGCTCGACAGTGCAAAGAGTCGCAATGTGTGAGCGCTCGAGCTCAGTGGATTCGCAAGTTGAGTGCTGGCTTCGAATGTGTCAAAGTTGAACGATCGCGAGGTCTTGATTGCAATCAATTGACACTGGCTAGTCTTGTCCTCCACGTATTTGATACGGATCGGATGCAGGTCTCTATGAAGCATCACATCCGCGTAAACATCGAGTAATGGACTTTCAAACAGATACAAACGGCGACGTACTATTGATCATTGCCAGCGAGAGAAGATGAACGTGGGAGTCTGTCGGTCTTTCCTGGTGTAGCGGGTACGCTCACCCGCCGTTCCCGCCTCGACGGTTGTTCAGACGCCTTGAAGCTCAACAATACTTCGTGGACTACCACAGCGAAGGCAACTGAGAACACGAACTAAGGGTGGTTGAAGTCTATATAAACCGGTTATAGGTGGTTGCAGCGGCATGTAGTTCTCGTCATTCACCAACAAAGTTACCACAAACTCACACGGCGAGCGAGCACAAACGGTCGGTGTGGCTACTCAATAAGGATCACGATCGGGTGGCATTATCGTAGGCTAGCCCAAATATGATGAAGAAAGTGGCGATCGCGATGGTAGCATTTATTTCTCCTCCTCCCTTTTGAACCGATGCGCTACTTGTTCGCCTTCTTCATGCCCTTGACGCATACTCCAGCAATTGAAGTGAGTTTATGCAACTTGGACGCCGTCTTCTGAATCAAGTTCGACAGCAAGTCGACGGCTGAGGACATCACGTGCTGATTCAGTTTCGTTGACGATGTGGTAATGACATCGAAAAAGGTCACCACATTAAGCTAGCGTGTCGATCGATGCACACGTGCTTCCAGTTAATCCGCATAACGTATGCAGCGACATTACGATGACAAGCACAGTGTCCCTACAAGTTAGATGGTACAGCACTAAACGAACCACGTTCGACTTACGAGATCGAAACGCACCCACGGTTCACGCGTGGTCGAGCGCTGACCAACGACTTTGCCTTGGGCGTCACACCTGCGGAGCGAGCAGTCGCACGGATGTGTCTGTCCTCGTGGATTGAGTAGGTGACTTGGTCCCTCGATCCGCTCGCGCCGCACTACGAACCGCACCGCAAAAGCATCAACTGTGTCATTTCTTTCTTGTTCGCCCAACACTCTGCCATCCTAGACGCGGCCCATGACTGACGTGACTGATTCACGCTAGGGTCATGGGGGCAAAGCGGCGGCAGACAACAAGAACGCAGAGCAGTTAGCAAGCCGACCTCGGTTGGTCGAACGCTAGATCAGAGAAGACGTCGGCGCACCAAACTTGTGTGGAAGTGGTGGGTGTTGCGCCTCGGTGCTGGAGTTCAAGACGTCGGTGTATGCATACGCGAAAAGGCTTGCAAAGGTTCGAGTACCGTGCACTGCGGCGGGCACGACGAGCTTGATCGTTGCACACAGGAAACTTGGACTTTCCTTCCACACAAGTCGAGCGAGTCTGTCCGCTCCAGATGACGAATCCGCCAAGCTCTTGAGCCGTTTGAGAAAACACTAGCTCACATTAACATGACTCTCGACACTCACCCATTGAGCGAGACGCCCGGCAGCGTCCAAACTGCGCCGCGTGTCAAGTCCTCCGTTCGTTCGACTCGCTCCGACTCACGTACGACGCAAAGGCGCCAAGGATCTTTGGGGCTGACGCCTGTTCGGCGCTATTGATGCAGTCCCGGAGCATGGCGATGTGGAACGCGAGCCCGATGGTGCGGAGGCGTAAGGTACAGGATAGTGCCGGACCGCCGAATGCGCGCTCAAGGGGTGAGCGTTCGTGCGCCACGGCCGTCTTGAAGATGTTGCTTGCTCGCGCGACGACAACACAGTGACTTCTGTAGTTGCTTGTTCGCAGCACCAAGAGGCGTGGTCGAGGCGCGCTGGTGCTTGCGCCACCTTGGTTTCAGTTGACACACCGGCGGTAGTTCAGGTTGTGAACCCAGTGAGGGACGATTAGACTTGTTGAATGTATCGGATCGGGAGTGAAGGCTCTGGTATAAAACGCAGCCATAGTGGGGCAGCTTTAGAGCACAGTCGGATAGATCTCAATAGTGTGAGGAGCGATACTGGTTATTAGAGTTGACGTGTGTGTCTTGAAAAACAAATTGAAAAGCATGGAGCCATTCAATATAGGACCAGCATGCAGCTACGCAGGCAAACCAAAAAGAAGAAAATGCATCGACCCGGAAGGATCGCATTCACGCCCGAGCCAGCAAAAAAGACAAGAACAACGGCGAGAAAAGCAGCAACCAGAACAGCGGGAGAAGGAGACGCCGCGCTGGAAGATGGGGAGGGGGCTACTGATCGCTGCCGAACAAGGTAATACCGAGCGCGTGCTGGCGGCTTTAGAGCGAGGTGCTGACGCGAACGCCAACGACGATGGTGGAAGAACAGCGTTGATGAAGGCGCCTGGAACGGCCATATCGACGTCGTTCGTCTTCTCCTGGAACGAGGCGCCGACGTGAACGCCAAGGTCAAGTATGGAGACACTGCGTTGATGAAAGCTGCAGACGCGAACCAAGTAGACATTGTTCGGCTTCTCATCAACATCGGCGCAAGTGTGCATACTTCAAACAAAAACCGAGATACTGCGGTTAGCATTGCATCGAAGCGCGGACACCTGGAAATCGTGCGCATCCTTGCGCCGCTCAGCAAGACTTCGCAGCGTCAACAACGCCGTGCCGGTGCTGTTAGGGCGATATCGTCTCGACAACCGACTTGTCTCATTCCTCCACTCGAGATCCAGCTGCTGGACTACGTTGATGCTGGAAACGTCGGGAGCGACTACCGTGCCATGTGGCTCGACGCCGACGTCATTGTCAAGTTGTTCGTACTAGACGCGTCGACCACCACCTTCACAGACGGAGTGGATCTGTGGCAGCAACTTTGACACCCCAACGTGGTCAAGCTCTACGGCGCCTGCAGCGACAGCGCTTTGCAGTTCTTCGTGTGCGAGTACGCCAGCAAGGGGTCGTTGGATGCGTATCTGAAAACAGTCGGGCCGGATCAGCAGGTGTCGCCGTGGAAGCTGTTGCATTAAGCGGCGTTGGGATTCGAGTTCTTGCATGAGCGCAAGATTGTTCACGGAGATTTGAGGTGCCGCAATATCTTGATCGGCAGCGACGGCGTCGTGAAGCTGGCAAACTTTGGGCTGAGCGGTTCGACACGAGAGGGTGGGTCTGCCGGTCAGCTGATCAAGTCTGGAGCAGCAATGCGTTGGCAGTCGCCTGAGTGCTTGAGGGGCAACAAGGCGTCGTTCGCGTCGGATGTGTACTCGTTGGGCATGTGCGTCGTGGAAGCGGTGACGGGGGAGATTCCATGGGGACGTCAGAGTGACTACTTTGTTGAAGACTTGAAGATGGACTGGGTCCCAGAGAACGGTATCATCACCAGATACGACCCTCCCGGTCTTGAAGGCGATGCTCAGACATTGGTACGGTGGATGTGCTGCCAAGACCCGGTGAAACGCATGAGCATCTCCTCGGTCGTCTACGAGCTCGAGTGCCTGGCTGCTATACAAGAAGCTGCTCATGGGAGCGCTCACAACCCAACGCGGATAGCAACTACCACGCTGAGGGCGTACAATCGCGGCGAGACCGTGAAGTTGTGGAGAACCATCAGTGCTGTCATCGTTGACAAACGCGAGACTCTCCTCCCTCATGTGCTCCAAGCATTCGAAGAACTCGGTGCTTTGTTCGAGACTTTCCAATCCGGTGACCACAACGCATCGGTCCTGATGCGCTTCCACGAGCAGCTGGCCGATTTCCACACCGCCCTCAAGACACAGGGATCTCCAGAGCAACCACGGATCATGCAGCTGTCGGCGACGCGCGCGAACAACTACAGTACCCGCACGTTCCATCGCCGCATTCGACTGTTGTGGAGAATACTCGACGGCTCATCCGGTGAAGCGAATGACAGAGAAGATCGATGGGCCGCGCAACCGCCAGATTGAGTTCTTTGTGTCGGAGGTGTCCAAGACGTGGCTTCTGCTGAACGAGCTGGAGTCAGCGGAAGAACGGTCAGCGTTCCTTGTCTTTCTTCGGGGCGAGATGAAAAACAACAGAAACAACTACTCGGAGGGTCAGCTCGCCATAATGCAGAAGGCGCACGATGAAGTCGTACGTCACGTCGGGCCCGACGTCCTTGCCAATAGAGCGCCGGAGTGGTTCGTTCCGTGATACGAGCTCCAGATGGACCACCAGTCGTCTTGTCTCGGCAAGGGCGGCTTCGGCAGTGTGCATCGCGCCAAGTGACTCGACTCGGACGTGGTGGTCAAAGAAGTGATACTTGTGGGCGAAGCTGAAGCATGAGGTGCGCAGTCGTTTGTCGACTCGTTCATGTCGAAGTCGCAGTCTGTTGCCAAAGCGCCTGCTGTGGTGGATCCTGAAACGAGAGCAAAGCGTGCGGAAGCCATAGAGATGTTCAAGCGCGAGGCCGACATTTGGTTTGGCTTGAGCCACCCGCACATCGTCCGATTGTTCGGTGCGTGCCACGTCGGGAAGCCGTTCTTCGTGTGCGAGTACGCGACCAACGGAACACTTGTCGGGTACATACGCAAACACCCGGGCGACATGTGGAAGTTGCTTCTTGAGGCGGCGCTGGGCGTCCAGTACCTTCACGCGCGCGGGATCGTTCACGGCGACTTGAAAGGCAACAACGTGG
>JAADXZ010000356.1:0-24792 GCA_023338055.1 Phytopythium mirpurense | reverse complement strand
TCAGGTAGAAACCATTCCCATGTGGTGTACCTTACACCACATGCAAGCACGCCGTATTTACGTGTAAATACAAATATTTACAGCGTGCTTGTGGCGTACCCCAGGTACACCACGTGTAACCCCGTTACACGCGCCTTCGAAGACGGATCCCGGTCGAAGCTTTCGACAAACAGCGGCGTTACTGCAGAACTTTACGTGCTCGGGCGACCTGATCCTACTCGTGTCGACGGTGATGGAGGCTATCGACACCAAGGGTGGTGGCGCAAGTAGCTGCAAGAACGAGAAGCCATTACTGCTCGTGATTCGCATGGAGCAACCGGTGGCGCGAGTAGGAGCGGGAGAGGAATAGGGAGAGGACTATGGAGTGGTAAAAAAGAGGCAGATGCGGAGACGAAACGGTTGTGGATGCGGAAGCGGGAGATGATAACAGGCGTCTGCAAAAGGTAAAGCTGGCACGAAAAATGAAGCGTCGGGTGGAGAGAAGTATCGAAAGCCTCGTCGTAAACGAAAGCGCCTCGACCCGGTACGCACTCACTGGTCATCTCGCCTCAGTTAGGCAAAGCTCGCGCGAAGGCAGTGAGCTATCGTTGTGCAGCGTGAGGGCTAATTGAGTGCAGGAGCCTGGGTCGGGATCAAGAGCGTGGAGCATCTTTCTCGAGACTTAACACATGTGTTGTGTAATGCGTTCGACACTGGCGCTTGGCCTTGAGTATCTTATCTCCTCGCTGCAATGCATGCCACGCACGAGCGGCTGCAGTTGCCGCTGGCACGCGTCGCGGTTCATGCGCTGAGGAGGGGCGCCTCCAGTCGCAGATGTACCCGAAGTTGTGCCTCTCGGCCGCTGCCACGCTCGACGCAGCCATCTACCGCGCCCTGCGCCTCGTGTCCAGCTTAGCGCGTCTCGCCGACGTCGCGGCGACCATGAGGAAAGGCACGACCATGAAGATGGCTGGCAACTTGGTCGAGGTAGGAGATGTTGGGGTGTACGTGCTGCTTTCGTACTCGCGGGTCGCGAGCGACGTCGTCAACTCGAGCGCGGTCCTGCACGTGTACCGCCATATACAAGTATACGTGCTGCCCAATAAGACAGGCGAGGCAGCCACGACAAACTTGTGTCTGCTCAAGGAGTTGAACCGCTTCTCCATGTGCTTCTTCCTCGCGATCAGCAAGACGCGTGCGTGCAGTTCCAAGTCGTCCTTCGGCGGCCTACTGTCAGCACGAGGCCAAGCTCTCGGAGATGCACGACGAGTAGACAAGCGTGTACTTTGAGCCATTCCTGGACGCTGAGGCCTCGCTCTCGCCTTACCGGCCGCTCTACACCCGGCTGCTCACGCCCGCCAAGGTAAAGTTTGCGTGCTACAGTGTCTGCAATTGAGTCGCTGCCCCTGGTGGCGAGCACTAGCGTGGAGCGTGAGAGGGCTTCGTCTTCAAGCAAATAAAGCGCTGGGTTAAATAACTGACGAGTGTGCGTCCCTCTCGCGACTCTAGTTGGCCTCCGTCTCGATTCTCAGCCGTTGATTGCGGCCGCCACTGCAGTATCTCGCGCCTCGGAAGACGCGGCAGCCGCCACGAGCTGCGGGTACTGCGCCTCGATCTGCTCGCCGTCCTTGCTCATGCGTTGAAGCAGATGGAGCTGATACGCGCGTCCAGGGCGGTCAGCATGTCGGCAGCGGCCTTGTCGAACTTGAGCATGCCCGCGCGCTGGTCAATGGCGCTCGAGCTCTCGTCGCTCGTCGCTCGCCGCTCGGTGCTGGTAAAAGCTCTCTCGCGTTATTTTGTTTTTGAAGATCAGAAAGACCTTTCAAATAGCTTTCTTATTTAACCACCCCTCCGCGACTCATAGACACCGAATTTTGCCGGGATTTGAAAATCGTGAAATCCGCAGAGCGCATTCACAAGTACATACTTATATGATCGCGTAGCTCTGTATCTCATTAGACCAAAGCACTTGTCCTTTTTTCTAATAGCCTGCATATTCGCTCCGTAAGCGGTGCTCGAGTAAAGCCACCTCGGGCGATTTTGCTCGACGGAAAGCCGAATGGCCGCACCTGTTTTCAATACATTAATCAATTCATTCATTTAATGTGCGACTTTGGGATGTAACCCGGTAAATCATTGACTACTGTGAGCACCTTGCTGCTAATTGTTTGAGGAACACAAATAAAACTGATTTTTATGCTGATATCACTTAAGTCATGTATGTGGATACAATACGCCTTACGCTAATAATACATTCTGTAAACTACAACAAAATATTTCGACACTGGTCGAAAAGGGCGTAACCCTAGCCCATTTGGCGCGGCCATTACGCGAAAACCGCCTGAGGAGGCTTTTTTGCGCGATCACTGCTCGAAAACTGCTCCGTGAAATGGAGCAAGCGTTGCGGCGTTCGTCTAGTAAGATTCCCATCTTACTGGTGGTGCTGAGTTTTAGATCCAATGTGTCCTTGCGGATTTCACGATTATCAAAATCCGGCAAAAAACGCGAATTTTGGTGTCCTTGAGTCGCGGAGGGGTGGTTAAGTTTAGACATCAAATGATTTTGTCCAATCCTGTCGTAGTAACCTTTCAGCACACCCCACACTGAAACATTTCGCAAATGGATTGTAAATTTCATGGAGCGACTTGTCGGAATCAGAATATTTGCTGCGCTTCGAGAGGCGAGGCTTCCGCCTTCCGCTTCCGCCTTCCGCGCCTCGTACTGACCGCATCTTATTGAAGATTCTCGAATCAAGACCGACCTTTTTTGTTGAGAAAGGACGCCTTGGATCACGATGGTGATGGCGACGGTCCGCGCGGAGACGGCCGGGGAGGAGGAGGCGGCGCCGGCGCTCGCACTCTCGCTGCGCTTCGACGCGTCGGCGGTGCGCGAGGAGCAGGGCGAGCTGCAGGGCGAGGAGCAGGGCGCCGTGTCGCTCTTTGACGACCCGCGCGTCAAGGTGGACGTAGCGGACGACAGCGCGGTCGTGGTCGGATTTTTGGAGGCGCTCTACTACGCTGCGCCGCCAGAGACGCAGGAAGCGAGCGCTCCTGCCGCGGTGCGGACGCTGGAGGACGCGCGGACGAGCGCCAGCGCGCCGGAGGTGTTGCCGCTGGCGCTGGTTGCCGACAAGGCAGTGACGACGCGCATGGAGGCGGGAGAGGTTATCACGGACGTCAAGTGGGTCACTGTGGACTTGTTCTCCGCCGCGTACTCGTCAGGTGTCGTCCGAGTGTTCAGCCGCGACGGGAAGCTGCGCTTCGAGCAGGTATTGGTGGGGATGCCCACTGCTATATTGAAGGGGGGTCATTAATGTGTTGCCGCTCGTATGTGGGCATTGGCGCAGAAATTCCACTCTGCCAAAGTGCTCAAGCTGGACGTTAACCACCACCTGTCGGTCGTAGTTGGCTCCCGGCGCGCATCGGCGAGTGCCCAGCATCAAGCCGGAGAGCTGTGGATCCTCTACGAAGACTCGACGATCGCGATCGTGATGCTGGCCGAACTGCTGGGACAGATCAACGCGGCGGTGTTTGGTGCGTGAGCTTGCTCTATCGGCGTTGACTGTGCTGGCTGACTCGGTCTATCTTTGGTGTTGATAGGCCCGGCTCAAGCGAGCAAGTTTCGGAAGTACTGCCTTCGTGACCAAGCCAATATCGTCGCTGCGGTCCCGTGCGGCCCGGTGCGCCCGACGATCTTCCAGGCCCACGCTCGCATCGGCATCTACTCGGTCATCAGCGCTGGCACGGGCCCTTTCATTTCCTTCTACCAGGCTGGGAATGACCAAAACTCGATCGTGCACCTGGCTCACATTGCGACGGCAATGGCGACGAGAGCGGCTGGTGCAGTGTGGAACTTTGCGAAGAGCTGGGGCTGGAGTGGCGCAAAGGGAGAAGAAGGAGATGCGATGCAGTATGCGCAGCTCGGGTTCGGAGCGATTGACACGGCTGCCGAGCACGTGCCTGCGCCGATTCATAGCACACGAGGCATCTCGGACGACGAGCGACGCCGGTGCCGCGTCCTCGTTTTAAGTCCTAACGGTCGCCTGGCAGCGATCTCAGACACCTTGGGGCGCATCCTGCTCGTCGATACATCGCGAATGATCGTCATTCGGATGTGGAAGGGGTACCGGAACGCTCAATGCGGGTGGATGCAAGCTGCGGAAGGCCCGCGGCGTCCGCTTGGACTCTATTTAGTGATTTACTCCGCGCAGCGCGGGATGGTGGAAGTCTGGCGCGCGCAGTACGGCCCGCGCGTGTTCACACTTGCCGTTGGCGACCGCGCGCGGGTGTTCACACGCGTTGACCCCGTCACTCGGAAAGCCAAGTGCTTTATTCTCGTAAAGGCTGGGGACCAATCCTCCGAAGTGGTCGAGCTGAAGCCAGGTCTGCCAGCTACTTCCATCTTGATGAAGTACTTCACGCAGAACAGGCTCCAGGAGGAGAACTTTCTGCTGCATCAACTGATCGGCGGGCTGCACGCGTTCGTCAAGAAGAAGCGCGTCGACTCTGCCGACTCGCTACCCCACGAAGTGCTGGAGCCTCTGCTCAACGACATTGCGAATTTGTCGTCGCTGGCAACGTTTGAGACGCTCTTAGAGGTCTTGTTGAACCCGGACATGGCGCTGCTGGGAGCTGCGTTTCTGCTAAAGGCGCTGGAGCGGATGCAAGCGGTGCGTGTGTACCGAGTTGGCTGGGGGGTCCGCAGGGCGATGGGCTTGTCTAACGCGCTTCTGCCGTCCAGGCAATGTCCACGAGCTTGGCATCGCGAGCACCAACAGGGCCAGAGATCCTTTTTGTGTGGAACGTCCAGTGGCTTCATCGCCTCGTGCTCGCGTACACTGGGTTTGATACCGTAAGCCTGTCGCTGTCTCTTGCTGTATGGTTTGCGCTGGCACTGACTGCTACGGTTGCTGGTGTCAATGCATCTGCAGGAGTTCCGTCGAAGCTTCCGCGGGTTCTTAACGAACACAGAAAGCAAGTCGTTGCGCGAGGCCAGTGCTGCGAAGACTCAGTCCGGAGAACTGGCGCGCATGCTCCCGTGGCTGGAGTTGTTCCGACGCGGAGGATTCCCGATCGACGATGATGCGCGAGCGAAAACGCGCAAGGTGGTGGAGGTTGCGAGCAAGCTCGATGCCTGGTCGTTCCTCGAGTACTTCTCGATGCCCTTTAACGACCCGGAGCTCGCTCGTCGCCGCGACATCCTTGCGCTCCACGAGGAGTCCGAGAGCCGAGAAGCGTTTTTCCGCGACATTTTCCGCATGCTCAAGCTCTCGGTGCTGCGGAACTTCTCAAGCACCGCGCGTAAGGACCGATTCCTTATGTTCGTCTTCATGCCGGTGCTGTCCAGCGTGTTTGCAGTCCAGGTATGTTTGCTCGCTATGTGTTTAAGGTTTGTTGCACGGAAATTGACCTTGTGACACTGCTGTCTGTGCCGTCAGGAAATCCAAACTCTTCACGAGTCCATCTTCCTGCCCCAACGGATCCAGACGTCGCTGTTTCTCGATTGGTACTTTTCGCTTCCTCTCGGAGTCGTTCTGGCACTGCCGGCGCCGGCACAGTCATCCGCTCTCCAGCGCTGGCTGCAGCCGTTGCTCGTGATTCCGAACGCTGACGATGTCGACCAAGGAGTCGACGAGACGGAAGCGGCAGATGTCGCTTGCGCGTCGACAGAGAAGGCGCTCCGTCGGTTGACGGCCTGCTCGCACGAGCTCAAGACGGTGTTTTCTGCTTGCTGGCGAACACATCGGGTCTTCCACGCGTTCGTCCTAAGCCAGCACTGCGGGTGGGGCGAAGTCCAAGCAGCCAAACACCTGGAGGAGTCTACGTTGGGCAAGTTTAACAGCGCAGGCAGTGGTGTGCGGTGGCAAGTGCTCGAGGACTGCATTGCCAAGACGGTTCATCTGTCTCTGCGCCTGGGCAAAGTCGGCCGCCTGTCGGTCGAAGCCGTCGAGCAGGTGGATGACATTCTCCGATCCATCGCCGTGATGCAGCTCAACAGCAGCCACGAGCCTGGCGAGAACGACTTGACGATACCTCCGTCGACGAGCACAGACGTCAGCGCGTTCGCTGCGAACGACTGTGCCCCGGACGCGTGGGTGGCCGAGATAGAGCGCTGCCGGAGCGCCCAGGCGATGAAGGACTGGTCGGCCGTGCTGTCGGCGTTCCCGCAGCTATCAGACGTGGACGCGCTCTGCTGCTTCCGGGTGAGCGTCTTGTGCGCGGCCTGGAACTCGGACCGCTCGGACATGCACCAGCTGGTAGACGCGCTCTTGGAGCTCGACGCCGTGGCGTGTCTGCGATTGAAGACTGCGATGGCGGTGCACGTTTGGGAGAAGTACATTCGCGTCCACGTGGTGACGCTGATCTCGTTCTGGGAAGAGAGCGCCGCCGGCCGGAAGCCCCAGCGAGGATTGCAGCCGCAGGTCGCGCGGCGGTTCTTTGCCATCATCAAGAACCTGCTCGCTGTCCTCTCGACGTCCGCGAGAGCGCTGGAGAAGAGTTCGGCGAAGGTCCACGACACTGAAGCCGACATTCAAGACGAGGAAGAGGACGAGGAAGAAGACGAAGAGAGAGATGATTACGGCGACCCGGATATCGAGCGGCGTGCAGTTGCTGAGTTCAAGCTCGCATCGTTGACGGAGACGGCGCGCTGGAACTGCCCCGTGGGCAACCTGCGCATCATTTTCAACCGGCGCTGGCCGCCTTCGCGCGACGCGTCGGCGCTGATGCGGTCGCTGGCCGGTTGCGCCGTAACGGAGCTCTCGCGGGCGCAAATCGCGGACCACACGAGTCTCATCTTGCTGCTGGACTCGTTCGCGGCGACGGCTGTGACGCCCGTGTCGATCGTCAAGCTGTTTGGGGGCCATGGAGCGCATCTCTGCCGCCCAAACACGTTTGTCGCGGCAGCCGCAGACGCAGGTTCCGTGCCGGGGCGCGAGCGACAGCTTGAACTCGTCCAGAAGGAGCGCGCGGCGTTCCTCAAGCAGCTGGTTCGCTACGACGACGCGCTCGGGTTCTCGCTCGCCCAGGCGTTTGGGCTGTCGCTCGAGACGATCCGCGAGGAGCACGTGGTGTTCCTGTACCAGAGCGGCCAGGACGAGCTCGGCGACCTGTGGATCGACAAGATGACGCGCCCCGAGCGCCTCGTGCCGCACCTCGGAGCCATCGCGAGGGCGCGGCTGGCGATCATTCTGCAGCGCATGAAGGCGGAGGCGCAGTACGCGATGCTCATGAGCGTGCTGCCGGCCGACGTGTTCCTCTGGATCATCAGCAACACGCAGCCGCCGCTCGTGGCGGACCCGCTCGTCGAGAAGCTCGACCGAGCGCCGTCCCTCACGGCCACGCACCACTTGCTCCTGCAGTGCCTGGCACTCATGCCCGCACCGGAGGGAGCAGAGTTCGACAAGGTGTCAGCCATGTCGGTGCTCGTCAAGGACGTGATCAGCCAGGTGAAGCAGCAGCAGCAAGAGCAGGGGCACAGGGCTTCCTCGCCGTAGGTGTCGACGCGGTCAAGCGTCAGGTATATAAGGATCTTGCGCCTGCCTACCCAGTAGATGAACCACCCGCCAAGCCACTCGCATCCGATGCACATCAAGCGCGCGCCGCCCCCGCCCGCCAGTTAGTGGAGGCGGTAGCGCTGCATCTCGAAGGCGCTGTCGGTGGCGCTGCTTGGCGCCTTCCACTGGAGCTCAACGTCCAGGAAGCGCGGGTTCTCGGCGTTGCGGCGCACCCACCACTTGCCGTGGATCGTGTCTCCCTTGACCACGGCGATCGGCTCGGGGACGTGGAAGAAGACCTGGTGCCAGTGGGTCGGCGTGCCCTCGACGCCCGTCGTGAAGTGCTCTGGCCGCGCGCAGCCGCGCTCGAAGCCGATGTCGAAGCTCGACACGAAGCCGTGCAGCGTGCCGCTCGTCTCGACCGCGAGCGCAAAGTCGGCGTGGAAGTCGAGCTGGTCGTACGTGACGTGGTCGACGTCGATGGCCTGGAGCAGCGCGCGCGACGTGAGCACGTCCTTGGGGTCGACGTCCTCGACGAACGCGTCGCGGATGGACAGCTTGGCCTTGACGGCGCGCATGTCGAAGCCGTAGACGTCGTCCCAGAAGGCGAAGCGCCGCGTCGAGTCGGTCACGCCCTGGAGGAACAAGGCGCACTTGTCGGGGAAGAGGTGCCCGCCGGGCGCGAGCCACTTGTCGCGCGCGAAGAGCACCGTGTCGAGCATGGACTCGTACAGCAGGCAGTAGCCCATCCACTCGGAGATGATGACGTCCACCGAGTCCACGGGGAGCTCGAGCTCCTCGACCTTGCCGCGCAGGATGGTCACCACGTCGCTCAGGCCGTTGTCGGCCACGATCTGGCGCGCCACGTCGCCCATCTCGCTGCGGTCGACGCCGATCACCTTGGCGGCGCCCGCGCGGGCGGCGAACATGCTCAGGATGCCCGTGCCGCAGCCCACGTCCAGCACCACCTTGCCTTGGAACACCTCGGGGTTGTGCAGGATGGCGTTGCGGTACCCGTCCGTGCGCACCTTGTCGGTGAGCATCTCGCGGTGGATGCCCACGTGCGAGTACGAGTCAAAGTAGTACGTGTCGTTGTCGGCCGCGGCGTCCTCCACGCGCGCGCCCGCGTCGTCCTCGAGCACAAAGTCGCGCAGCAGACGCGACGACTTGAGCATCTGCGCCTTGAGCTCGGCGTTCTCCTTGCGGAGCTGCTCGAGCTGCTCGTCGGCGCTCTCGACGGCAGCCGCCGCGCTCGGAGCCGGCTCGGCGCGCTTGTGCTCCTCCTTCTCCTTCTCTCGCCCATTGTATGCAGCGCCGCCGTCGTCGTCGTCCTCGCTGTCGCTGTCGGTGCACACGAGGCAGTAGAGCAGCGGGTCGTCCGGGTCGACCGGCTGGAGGAACTCGTCGCGGGCGAACGCGCGGTCGCCCTGCGCCTCGAGCGTGCGCTGGACCTCTTCCGCCGGCACGCCGTCCAGCTGCGCCCGACGCAGGAAGTTGACGAGCCGGATGACGCCGTACGTGTCGAGCTGGCGCTCGCGGATCTGCTGCGCGAGCGAGAAGCCGTGCGCGGCGCGCAGGTGCGCGTGCAGCGCGTCCTCGCCCGCGAACCGCTCGGGGCACAAGACGCACGCGAAGCTCTCGCCCGCCGCCGCGTCCTCCACCCAGTCGTCCCACGTTTCGGGCTGCTCCGCGTCCTCGTCGCGCGCGTCGCCGCACACGCGCAAGTCCGCCATCGTTGACAGACGGACAGCGCTCTACCGTTGTAATATTCGAGGGAGGTCCTCAGCGCTCCTTCTCTCTCTCTCGAAGGCTCGCGATGGCTACACAATTGCCGACGCAGAGTCACCAACCAAATCCGAGCAATGGCAAAAGAGGAGTGATGGTCATGTGATTGGCATGAAGTATACAACAAAGAAGATCACAGAGAATGAAGTTCGTTCGATCGCAGACCCGAGAGTTGGTGGAGAGTCTCACTCACTATGCATAATATAGTTAGTGTAGCTCTGTATGTTCATCGATCTATGTACCGTCGGGAAGGAGGAGCAAAGCGTGTGATATTAAGCACGGAGGAGGTTCATAGAAAGAGGCGGGCGCGAGGAGGCGGTAGAGCCCGATGAACAAGCGCCATCGTGGAGGTGAGGGTGGGGGCCTTGAGCTATGCGCAGCAGCCGTCCTTGGACTGCTCCTGCTGCTCGTCCACGCGGAACTTGCTGCCGCTCGCGACGTCTAATCTATCGTGCTCGCTCTCCGTCAGGCGCTTCTGGATGTCGACCGCGATCGAGCGGAAGGCCTCGTCGATGTTCTTGTTGCTCTTGGCGCTCGTCTCGAAAAACTGGATGCCGAACTCGTCCGCCAGGTCCTGGCCCTGCTCCGTCGTCACCGCCTGCATGGGGAAAAGGAATGGAAGAGCGTCAGTACCGACCGATCGACCGACCGAGCGAGCGACCACCCAACTCTATACAGTGCCCAAGAGCAAGCTGCTGCGGCAGGCACGACACGTACGCGCTCGGACGGGTCGACGTCGCACTTGTTGCCAATGAGGATCTTGTTCACGTTCGAGGACGCGTTCTGGCGGATCTGCGTCATCCAGTTGCGAATGTCTGCGCTCGAGAGGGGCGACCGACCACGCACCACACCACAACACACATAACGACGCGCTGTTAGTGAAGACGCCCCCGAAGGCCGACTTGTGCATCGCATCGCCCTTCCCCCGCGCCGGTCTCGTACTCTGGAAGGAGTGGTCGTCCGTCACGTCGTAGACTAGGAGGATCCCCATCGCGCCGCGGTAGTAGGCTGCCGTATCAAGCGTTCGCATTCGGAGGAGGGGCGTCAACAGTGACGAGGGCGACGCGACAGCAAGATCTAGCGCCTCGCGTCCTAGGACATCCTGTGGCCGCACCTGTGGTGATCGTGCGGAAGCGCTCCTGCCCGGCGGTGTCCCAGATCTGGAGCTTTATTCTCTTGCCATCCACGTCGATCGTCTTCACCTTAAAATCAATGCTGGCAACGGCAGCAAGCGGCATCGGCGGGTGAGGACGCCGGCAGTGTCGCGACCGCACGCGCGGGCGTATAATAGTAGCAGGGCGGCAGCGAGACGCACCCGATCGTAGTGATGAAGGACGTCGTGAACGAGTCGTCCGAATACCGGAGCAGCACGCAGCTCTTCCCGACGCCTGCACGCGGAGGGAGGGAGCGACGCGGTTAGTTTTTACGCCTCCGCGGACGCGGCTGTGCGTGGGCGTGAAGGAGGCGGGCGCGGCGTACCGCTGTCGCCGATGAGCAGCAGCTTGATGAGCAGGTCGTACTTGCTGCTCTGCACCATCGCTGCGGGTTTCGCGTGCCAAGTTCGCGCAGGACGGGGCCGCAACGCTGCGCGTTCTCGCGTGGGTGGGTGTGGCTATTCCTGCCGTGTGAGCGCGCGCTGGATTTGTTCTCGCACACATAAACATACGCTAACGTTTGCTAACACCCTCATACGCCCCATTTCTGACGTGTGTTCAAAGGCCAATCGATTCTAATGTCGAGTATCTGTAACAAGCATGCCAGTACATATTTTTTCGTATGGGAAGCAATTATTCAGAGTAGAATGAAGTGATTGCGACTTGCCCAGTTTTAAAACCAGAAAAAACAATTCCCACATGTGCAAACTCGTCCAAATAGGGTAACCAAATGACCCCTACTAATCCGTCCGCCAATTGAGGCGATTATTCCTCTGTGGGCGCTTCTCGATACCTCGTTTGAAAGCTTGTGTTCTCTATTATGATATCCCGTTTACTAGACCCTTTTCCCGCCATTTTTCATCTCACAATTCGAACTTTTGTATGATCCGTTTTTAGGGGGAAACTTTACGCCACCGGTTTGGCTCATTCATTCCATCATTTTTTATCGGAGCGCTACCGAAAGAATCCAAAACGAATAACCTTCGTTCATGTCCAATCAGCATTGCCCAAAACGGTTGTAAACGCAGGTCATTTCACTTTAAAGAACGCCTCCATCTCAGCAATATTGCCTCATTCGATTGGCTAAAATATCAGTGATTGTAGCCAATGAAATAAATTGAATTCGAATTCCAATTTAAAAGATGTATCTATACCAAAAATAAATATATGTTCACACACCAAAAATAAACATGACTTTTGTGTATCTAATAAAACACCTCCGTCAGTATGTCGAGGGCTCGTCCCTTTTTGCGGCTCGTCAGGTCGTGTCGGCGCGCCCAAACTCGTTGGATGGTGTTTCTGTGCACGCCGAAGTGCTCGGCAGCAGCCACCATGCTGCCTCGAAGCGGCGTTCCGTCAACAGCACGGTCGTACAGGAACCTCACCACGCCAGCGCGCTCTGACTCTGTGAGGTCCTTCGGTCCGTCGCGGCCGTGCCTATCATCGGCGCCGCCACCTCCAAAATGACGACACTCAGGCAGCCACCCAAAACAAAACGCGCATTCATTGGCCAAAATTGCAGTGTTTTGGCAAATGGTAGAGCATGCAACACATAATTTAACAAACCAACGAATAGCACCTATTATTCTCGGACAACTCGTGAGCCCTCTGCACCAATTTTTCTCGGACGGATGAGTATCACGGTTTTGAAGTTATCGAGAAAAAGCGAGTTGAACACAGGCATTCCAATTTTCGTACCTAAACGAGTTTCAAAAAAAAAACGAAAAAATACGGCTATAAAAAAAATTAAAAAAGAAACAAGAATGGCGGCCGCGGTCACCGGCAGTTATTACGTGCCAACCGGACGCTCGCAACGACTAAAGCCGCAGTTGTGGCTAGTGATGTGACCATGCCTGTCAGTGCGTGCGAAGAAGGACAACTGATACTCGCTTGGTAGGATCATGAGCATTTATTGAAGTTTGGGTGCCGAATTGTTGTAGTGCAACCTCAGGGACGGGGCGTGTTCTCGGGAGGCACGACGCAGTGAGCTCTCTCCTCGGCAATAGGAGGAATGGAGCACATGGTAGGGTGTGACGGAGCACACAGCACCTCACGCGAGGAAGCGTGCACACCGTTCACGGTGTGTTAGGAAAGTAACTACTAAATACACTTGGCCTCACTATAGGCCCAAATGTACAGTATCAATTGTGTGTTTTCCTTGCAAAAGAGAGACTGTTTTATTACGGAATGTTATTCATGAACGAGCCCAAAATGGGTGGCTCTTGGACACGGTCCATGGCTAACCATACAAAATACAAGTCAAAAGAGTGACAGTACCTCACGGTACTCACCACGGCTCGTGTGAGCCACTCAACCTCACAGCGTACCTAGCTGGAGGGTGGCTGCCCTAAGTCCGCACGAGACTAAGTGCGCAGCATTGAAGGGTACCCCTTGTACCCCGTGTAACCCCGTTACACAGAGCGCAGCTTGCCGTCATGCAGGCGCTCGCAGAGGAAGCGGTACACGTCCCCGCGAACCTCGTTGGAGACGTCCTTGCGCTTTCCCATCACGCGCGAAGTTTGGCGCGAATGCGCAGCGCCCAAAAAGCACTCTGTTTTTACTGGCTGTCCGTCATTATTTTTACCGAATCAAACACCAACTTCGCGTTGAATTTTGTCTAATAGAAGCAATGCACATAATGCATTCGGACAGATGAGTACAAACAAGTGTCTACTCACATTTGAGCGCGTCGGCGTGGTCAACTTCGCAAAGCCGGACACCACGCAAACCATGGTCCGCTCGCGGCCTGGCAAGATACGGTTGTGCCTGGCAAGATACGGTTGTGCTGTAGCAGACGTACCCAGGAGTTATACCTCGAATTGAAAATTTTGACGTGCCATCATAATTTTTTATTTTCTGAGAGGTAAAAGGCTGAATCTTGGGCTTTGTATTAATTTTGACAAAAACCATTGCGATATATGACGAAATTCAGTCAAAATCCATTGATGGAATTCATCAAATCCATCACAAAGACCGGCCGGTCGTTAGACTTACGGTTGTATGTCATAGTAAAGCCAACAGAATCATCTTATGGATTGCATCCATGGATAAAGTGTAAATTGTCCAAAGGTTACGATCGTGTTCTCCCACATCCCGAAAGAAGCGAGCAGGTCTGCCATGATGATGCAGGGCGCGCTAAGGTGCGTCTCCTGCGCTATTCACTCTTCCCCACGAGTCTGCGCGTGCGCTCGTGGGTTGTAAGCATTCCCTGCCGTCCGACTTGGGACCTAACACCCCCGCCTGTGTACCACACCAGCTCGTATCTTCGCGACACGGCGGGCGTCTTCGCCGACCCGCTGCACGGCCACAGCTTCCAGGCCGTGCAGCCGGCCGCGCTGTCGGCTGTGGACCGCAGCCGGCTCTTTTTCCGGGACTGCACGCTCTGTGGGGACCGTGCGCTGTCCATCCTCCCGCGTGCTTCGCCCTCCGACGCTGGACGCCGGCGGAAGAGCGCTGTACCAGGCGCAGAAGGCTCCCGAGGGGACGACGGCTCTAGCAAGGCCATACGTAGCAGTAGACCAGCGACGACCACTGGCATGGTGTGTCAGTGCCTGGCTTGTGGCGCGCTTGTGCACCGTGAGTGCTTGTCCAGCGCCCACCGGCACCGCCACTGTCGCGGACACGAGCCGCTACTGCCTCCATGTCCGCAGCGCGCGGATTCTACGCGCTGCGTAACCCCGCCGCTGATCACGCCGGTCAAGAGCGAGGGGAACCCGGTGGCCATCCGGAGGCAGCAGCAGCTGCTGTATGCACGGCTGTTTGGCGACAGCGTCGAGGTCCAGCCAGACCCAGCGACGACGTCGCTGATGACGCTGTCGGACCTGGTGGAAGAGCTATCGATCTCTACCGGAAGCTCTTCACGAGACGCGGGCTCGCGAGCAGTGCCGTCAAGCGCCACTACCAAACAGAGGAGCGTCTCGTTCGCGCGTGCAAGCGGGCCGATCAACCACCGCGAGACGGCAAAGGCGGCCATGAGGATGGCCAAGCGCGTCAGCCCAGTGCTGGCGGCCGGAGGCGTCCTCGGAGCGCTCGCCTTGGGGCCTGCAGGCGGAGTGATCGCGGGCATCAACATGCTGCTAGGAGGAATGGGAATCGAAGCGCTAGTCGCTGGATTCGGACTCACAGCGGCGACGGCGGCCGCCGCGACCGTGACGCGCCATCAGAAGCTCCGCAAGGCCAGTCGCCACGACGAAGAGATGCGGTCGGGCGAGTGGGCGACGCGCGTCTGCTGGGACTGCAGGCGCTTACACGGCGGCGTGCCATCCGACGACGCGTTTCGGAAAGATGCCGAGCTGCTTCGCCGATTCCAACTACCTCAACGGGCTCATCATGTGCCTAGCGAACCTGACACGATGGAGAAGGGCCCTCGCCATTTGACGTACCCGAGCGACAACGAGGTCTACGCGTTTCTGTTCGGCATTTTGGCGTCCCCGAGCGAGTTTTTGGGCCAGATCAACCTGCAGCTGTGCGAGAGCTTTCGCCAGCGTCACGCTGCGCGGCAGAAGCGCTCGTCAGAGTCTCAAGGGTGCAAGGAGACCCTGCACGATGCCAAGATGTACGTCGCGCATATGGTCGGTGTGACGGTGCAGAGCTTCCCCAGCTTGGCGAGCACGCCCGACGCGATGGCGAGCTGCACGCTGGCGATCGAGCGGATCATCTTCGACGACGTGTACTCGGTCGTCTTTGGCGAGTTCCAGCGCGCGTTTGGCGACGCAAACACTGTGTTTTACGACACGATCGAGGCCATTCGACGAGAACAGCAGCAGCAACAGCAACAGGAGCCGACTAACATCTCCAGTCCATTGGTCGACGATGACATGGCCAAGGCCAAGGCGAAACGCACAGACCGGCTTGTGCTCTCTGGCGATCTACTGGAGGCGGAGGTGAAGCTCGTGGCCATGATGGAGACGGCGCGTTCGCCGCTCGAGAAGCTCGACCTGCTCTGCGAGGCGTTCCGAGCAATCTGCTGCTTTGCCGACAAGCTGCATCAGACGGCGTCGAACGCCGACGTCCTCATCCCCCTTGTCTGCGCCGTGCTGATCGAGTCGACGCGCCTGTTCGACCCCGCTTTGACTCGTAGCGACAACAAGCGCGCGTTTGTGTCGGAGATCGCCTTCATCTCCTTCTTCACGAGCGGCGGCGGCAAGGGCGTCGAGGGCTACGTGCTCACGAGCTTCCAGGCCGCCATCCAAGTGATCGCCGCCGTCGACGTCGCCAAGGGCGCGGCAAAGGAGCTCGAGCTGTTCGTCAGCGACGAGGAAGAGGGCGACGCCGACCATGAAGAGGACGAGGACGAGTTCTTTGACGCAGTGGCTACGCGATGATGCAGCGCAACGTCGAACGGAGGGCACCGCGACAGACTGCACCGCTTTTGAGATATCAACTTCAACTTAGGTCACTTCAACTTGATACACTTGGGTCACTTCAACCTGATACTCTGGAGTACTAGTATTTGAGTACTCTCTGTCCGACTATGGTGTTGAATTCATACTGTAACACTGTTGCGAAATAGATTCGGAATCTGTGACGCTACACTGTACCCAAGGCTAATGTTGTACCCGAGCGTATTGCGAAAGTTGCGCGTTGCAACCTTTCGAATGAATACTCGCGGAATAAAATGTACTTTCGAATATTGTATCACTGTATTGAATAGCTCAGTACTTACAGTAAGTACAATTATGGTATAAATTGTAGTGCGCGAATGCCTGGTGCATGCGTTCTGTACAGTACAGACAACTGTGTACAGTAGTGCGGCGCGTATGATACACTGGGGTATTCGCGTTTCATACTTTCGGATGTATCGTACTAGTAAATGTGTATGTACTCCTTCTGTTTCATATTAGTTGACCGGGTTCTCAATTTTGTGTTTTTTGACAAATTTGTGGGACAACACCCAAAAAGTTGCACATGGGTCGAAGCGCAGTGAGTTTAGCCATTCAACCAGACGTTGTATTCAAAAATTCGATGCATTTTGATGAATTTATTGTAAATAACCCATTTAAATATAGTTTGCCCATACAAAGTTTAAGTAAAATCGTTTAACCTCGATTTCATGATCAACAAAAAAACTAGCAATGCTTGAACATTATATTGATTGAACCAATAGGATCAACAGAATATGATATTCCACCAATCAGAGTTATCGGCCAAGTTATGTGAAACGCTTCCAACTTCAATCGGCCAACTAATGTGAAACAGAGGGAGTACAAAATTGTATTCATCGACTTAGCCAGGAACAGTATTTTTATGGAGTATTTGTACATGACAGTACACGTCATTTAGTGCATTTCTATGACGGAAAGAATGTCAGTCACTCTGCACATCAATACAGTAGGATCTTCATCGGGAGTATAGTACAGTACACGACGCATACAGTACCACCCACGCCGCGAGCCAATCAGCGCGCGATGACCTGGTTTATCAGGCTCGCGAAAGGGAAACGCGAGTGCGCGACGGACACTCTCATCTCCGCCGTGTTGTCCATACTGTTATGGACTCCATTGACCAAGCGCCAGTGTATCCATCCACGTCGACATGGAAGAATCGGCGACGACTCACGCACGCTTTGAAGAAGGGGCCGACCAATCGGTTGCCCCGCCTCTGTGGTGGCGGCATCTGCGGCCATTCAAGTGTTCCGTCCGTTGTACGGTTGTTGCTTAAGTTTAGTCCCTAGTTCGGTCAGAGATGTCGGAGTCGACTCAGCAATAGTGCGCCAGCGGTGGTGGTGGGGCTCGCGTGAATGGCACGACTACTAGCACATCTGACCGTGTATTCTGTACGTGTAGTGGGAAAGTAGCAGCTGTCCTACCTACCTCCTACGCTGGCGATAATATACCAGGCCGAGGCGTGGTCTGTACTGCGTCATCCCTCCGTGGCGCTCGGTGCGTCCGGAACGAGGAGCAGTGAATGGGGTGGCGAAACCTGGCGCTGGCCAGTCCTCGCGGGTTGTCACGCGGGTCCTGTCGCTATGAATGGTCTGCTCACGCGTCCATGGCCTCGATGAGGAAGTCGAGCGACTCCTCGAGCGTCGGCAGCTCCTTGACCTCGCCCGAGAAGCTCGCGGTGAGGTCCATGGCGTCCAGAGCGTCCATGTCGAGCAGGAACGGGCGGTCGCACGCGGTGATGTAGCAGCCGACGGCGTCCTTGTCCATGTCCACGTCGGCCTCGCGCTTGACGGAAACGTCTCGCGGGGAGACGGTCAGGAAGCTGGCGGCCACTGTCTCGCGCACGGGCGTGCTGTAGCTGCTGTCAGCTCCGTCAGCGAGGCCACAAGTGGTGGCGAGGTCACTGTTGGCGAGGCCAGTCGCAATCGAGATGCCCGTGGGCGGCGTGGCGGCCGGACCGAGCGCCGGAGAAGCCTTGCTGGACTGGCTCATGAGGTCGCAGAACTCGAGGATGTCGTCGTCGATGCGGTGCTCGAGCCGCGCCCACGTCTTGCGGTCCTTGCGCAGCCCGCGCATGCGGCGCATGATCTTCTCGTAGTACTTTTGCGTGTGCGTCTGCACCTGGCGCACCGAGCGCGTGCCCACGAGCTCGGCGATGGACGACCACGGGCCCTGCGGGAACTTCTTGATGGCCGAGAGGAACCGGTCGTGCTCGTCTTCGGACCAGATGCCGTGGCGGCGACTCGGGTCGCGACGCATGGCCATTGAGGTGGGTTGCTGCTGGTATGGTAGCGAGCGAGCGGTGGGCCGGTGGTAGGCTTGGTGGGGTAGAGCGCTCTACTCTACTACAGCAGAAGTAGAAGCGGTGGGTGATGGTTGGCGTAAAGCGCGATCGGCTTTTTGAACGAGCCACTGGAGGTGGGGTAGTTGACACCGAGGCGCCAAATTGGGGAATGGCTCGACGAATCGCCCTATAGGAGAACACCCAGCATACAGTATTGCCCAGTACTGTAGTGTAGACGGTGCAAGTACTGTACAGTAGCATGGAGGGCGCAAACGGTTCGAAAATCGCGAATCGTATTAACATAATTCAGTGCATATGCAGGCATCATCAATGCACATCTCGACATCTCTCTCTTGGTACTGTACTGTACTTCGAAGTACTGTACTCTGTGCAAAACGTCCAGACCGACTTGGTTTGAGAGAGGTCCTCCGGTTTGGGCAAGATGTCTTCCAAATCACATAGAGACGCCGGGGTTTCACTGTCGCTTTCTGTACTGATTTAAAGAGTATTAATTATGATGATCTTAGAACACTTTAACTCGAATGCTTACTCGAAGCACTTCAACTGCATTTAGTTTTGAAGGTTTTTCCTCGCAAATACGATGGCATCGGTTTCTAAAGCAGTGCACTGGGTCTCTTCAATTGTCGTTTCTTTCGCGCGTTTTGACTTCACTATGCATCTCTCTATGGAGCGAAAAATAGCCTGGATTTTCTTGCCTTCAAGATGACTGTTTATTATACCGTTGTTGCAACACCAAAAGATGACTGGTTGTCCCAACGGTACACAACAGTGTACTGTTTTTCGTCAGCGTTTTCCGTTGTGCAGCCGCCGAGCATTCATTTTCAAACCAAAGTCCTGGATTTTTTCGGGACGGAAGCGTCGCGAAATTTTTGGGGGGCGCCGAAAGAAAATGCCACCATATTACAGGCCTTCCTTTTGCTGACTCAGCTCGTCGTCCGACTGGGCTCACGACCGACTGAACCGCTGACTGAACCACTGCACCACGGGTATTCAAACTCCAAGTTAAAGTTAAACCCCTCGTTGACTTCAACCAGCGCCAGCAGCTTCCACATTTTGCCAACTTGAAGCGATCATTTTGAGGTGATACACATCCTACTTCAAGTTGCACTTTACGGTGTCAATCGAAGCATTGTTGCATCTCCTTGAAAAGTATTCATTGCTCCACACCTCGGTCTCCATGCATCCATAGTCCACCTTCTACAGTATTGCCTGTAGTTGCCCGCCGCCTGTCGCCGGCTCCTCCCGTCGTCCTCAGAACGCCACGGGCGAGATCTCCTCCTCGTCCACGAGCAGCGAGTAGCTGTAGAACTGCAGGTACTGCGAGAAGAAGGCGCCCTCGAGCGCAATGACCACCTTGATGGAGCGGTTCTCCCACGAAAAGGCAAACTCGCTGCCGGCGTCCCACAGAATGTCCGCCACGCTGCGGTGCTGCAGCACCACCTGGCCGTCGAACAAAATGGAGCGGAAGCCGCCGCGCAGGCCGTGCTGCAGCTCGACGCAGTGCCGGTCCTCTGGGCCCTTGACCTCAAAGATCCACCACACCTGCTTCCACGGAAAGGTGAACAGCAGCGCGCTCGCCGAGTGCTTGATCTCTTCCAGCGTGCACTTCCACTCGGTGCGCCCATTGTCGAGCACCACGACGCCTCGGCGGGACAGCGGCACGTTCTCGCGGCCTTGGGACGACGTCGCCAGCACATTGCGCGCCGCGAAGATCTCCGTCTGGAGCACCGTCTCCTCGGCGAGCACCGTGCGACACGCCTCGTCCGGCACCTTGAACCACGTGCGGTTGGGGAAGCCGATGCTTACCCAGCTCGGAGGCATCGTGTACAGGTTGTACAGCTCCTCCGAGAGCCGCACGACGGTCGACTTGCCGTGCGCCTGGCCGACGCCGTCCGCCTCGGACACGGTACTGCGTCTCCGGCGGCCGCTCTCGCTCGCAGACATGACGCTCTCGTCCTCGGCAGGCACGTCAAGCGCGACCCAGCCCTTCTCCTTGGACAGCCGCACGAACACTTGCTGGCTGCGCGGCAGCTTGTACTCCATCTCGGCCGCGAACACGGTGCCCTGGAACAGGTACCGCATGATCTCGCTCGTCTCCTCGGGCGACATGAGCACCTCCTTCTTCTCGCACACGACGCGGTAGAAGAACTTGCCGTTCTTCTGCTCCGGGTCCTCGTCCACGGCCTCAAGCACGCGGTCGCCGCCCGGCGTCGTGTCAAACAACCAGCCGCCGCTCACCGCGCTGCTCCCGCCATGCCGCGAGCCGCTCTGCACCATCTTGACGTACGTGATGGCGCTCCCGGGCGGCGTGTACTGCAGCGAGCTCTCGAACACGGTGCCCGCGGCGATCGGAGGCATGCCAGGCAGTCTCGGGCACTCAAAGTCGGGCGCCGAGCGCAGATGCACCGGCAGCAGCACGCGGTACAGCTTGAGCACGTCGCGCGTGACGGCGAAGCCCTGCACTTGCTCGAGCACCAGTCGGAACGGCGCGTGCAGCTGCCGCTCGCAGATCCACCCGGCGTCATGGCGCAGCTTGACGTATCCGAACTCTGGCAGGATTAGCGTGGAAGCGCTACTAGCATCCGACTCGCTGCCTGGCAGCACTGGATCAGCAGGTACAATCCGCTCGCTGCACTCGATGAGCGTGTCCTTGAGCCGCTTGCGGTTGGACGTGGGCGGCAGATCGCCGCCGCGCGCGCTCATAGAGCCTCCGCCAGGCGTCGGAAGCACGACGGCGTCTTCCAAGACGCGGTAGAACAGGCGCTCTACCTGTCGCGCCAGCGGCTTGGGCATGCGCTCGAGCACCGTCTGGCCGTCCATGGTCGTCTCGAAGATCCAGCCGCCGTGGCACGACGTCGGCGCCGGCGGAGACGCCGCATCGACCAGCACGCCCTCTCCGTTCTCTTGGTCAGACACTCCAGACGCCCCAGTAGTCATATCCTCCGCTACATCAGTGCTGTCGCTCATGGAGCTCACGTCTGTGACCCCGGGGAGGCCTACGCGTCTGCTGTCGCCTCCGAGGACCACTCGCTTCACTGGGCTGTACGTCCCCGGCGGAGTGCCCCTCCAGCAGCCGCACCGCGCGTTCTTGTCCTTGCAGACGCGCACGTACGTGACCTTGCTGCCCGGAGGCGTGAACCGCTGTGACGCCTCGACGATTGAGTGGAGCTTGAAGCCCTTGCCCGAGCGCTGGGCCATGATGTTGGGCGCCACGCGGATGCCGACGGGGATCTTGACGACGTAGTAGAACTGTCCGTACTCAATGTCGGGCTGCGTCGCGAGCTTCTCGAGTACGCGGATGCCCGAAGTGAGCGTCTCGAACAGCCAGCCGTCCTCGTACGCGAGCTTGACGAACGTCACGCCGCTCTGCGGGCAGCGGTACGTGCGGTGGCACTCGATGATCTCCTCGGCGTTCTTGAACAGCTGCCGCGATATGACGGGCGCCAGCAGGTCCGGGCCCTTGCGCAGCTCAATGGGCACAAGCACGCGGTAATAAAAGCGTCCAGATGTCTCGACCGCCGTCTCCGACTCGGGCAGCTCCTCCAGGTACAGCACCTCGACCGCCGGAACGTGCAGCGCGTGCTCGCCGACGCTGCTGCGGCGCCCGCTCGAGCTGAGACTGTTGCGGCGGCTCGAGGAGCTCGCGGCCGACGCGCTCGTCTCCTTGCGCTCCTTGGTCGAGAGCATCATGTACGCGTGGTCCACATGCGCGAGCTGGATGAACCACGTGGGCACGTTGTTGGGTCCGTAGAGGCACTGCAGCCGCCCGCTGCTCTCCACCACCTCCTCCGGCATCTTCATGACGCTGTACGCCCCTGTAACGAGTCACATACACAGATAGAGAGAGAGATCACATACAGCTCTGTCAGTCACTGCTCCATTCCAATCCTAACCACGACCGCATCCTGCAAGCAGAAGCTACAGCTACATCTAGAGCTACAACAACAGCTACAGCCTCACCCCGACGGTCTAGAGACTGCCCGTGGCTATTCGAGCCGCGGCTACGCGACGAAGAGAGCAAGGAGGAGGACGAGGAGGAGGACGAGAGCGAGGCCGACGAGCCGACGCGGCCGCCCGAGGGCTTGGTCATCTCCTCGATCCGCACGACCTTGTAGTCGCTCTCGGCCAGCGACACGGGCGACTGCAGGATCTCAGAGCCGTTGCGCGCGCGCACCTCCGTGTGCGGTGCGTCTCCGCGCTGCGTCGACGCGCCAAAGTCGATCGCGAACAGCTTGGACTCGCGCAGCACGCGGTAGAAGCGCCGGCGCTCGGGGATCAGCGCGTTGCGCAGGATGTGCGCGGCCTGCGCGGCCGCCGAGCCCTGCGCCGGCTCCTCCGGCGTCGCCACCGACGGCTGGGGGATCAGGCGCGCGAACACGGCGCTCGCGGCCGCTACCTCCTTGGGCCCGCGGACGTCCATGCTTCCGGCTACGACGTACCGACTCAAGGGTTGGCTTCGTCAGGAGCTCTTTTCCTTCCTTTGGGGATAACCAACGTGGCGAAAATGTGGACCACACACATTAAACAGAATGAATAATTACAAATATAGACAGCATTTTGTGATAGACATTGTGTAAAGGGAAACAAAAATCACAAAAACAAGACCATATCGGGTGGTTGAATTGCAGAAAGGAGCGAGAAGAGCGCATGTTCTTACAGTTCGGTGCGCTCGCCGGCGGTGACGGCGGCGGCCGAGGGCGTGGCCTCGCCCATGTCGGCCGAGATGTCCATGTCCTGCATGACGCGCGAGAGGTTCTGCTCCTGCGTCTGCTCCTTCTTGCGCTGCTGCTGCTTGATGCGCTCGAGCAGGTCGGGCAGGTACTCCTTCTCGTACTGCGTGGCGGCCTTGTCGATGGCCTCGAAGAACGCGTCCATGCCCTCGCCCGTGGCCGCCGACACGCCCACGGACGTCAGGTTGTTGTAGAACTCCTCCAGCACGAGGCTGAGCGAGCGCGAGAGGCTGCCCATGTAGCTGTCGTCCTGCGTGTCGTCCAGCGCCGTCTGGAAGCTCTCAAAGTCCGTCATCCACTCCTGGGCAAAGTCGTGGCGCAGCACGTCGATCTTGTTGAACACGACCACGAACGGCAGCCGCAGCTTGTACAGGATGCTGCCAAAGACACCAGCGACGTGTCAGTCGCCGCCCAATACGCCCTGCAAGCCTCTCTGAGCCATTGGCAGCGCCCTCAAACATGCACCTGCACGCGTAGAGCATGTTGGACATGAACGTGTTGGGGCTGGCCGTGCGCGGCGTGTCCACCACGTAGACGATGACGCTCGGGAAGGACGTCGCGAGCGACTCGGTGATGATGGCGCCGGACGCTGACCACGTGAACGCCTCGATCTGTCCAGGCGTGTCCACCACCGCGTAGCTACAGCCAGCCAGCAAGCGAGCGACGCGTCAGTATCCTACTACGACCAGCCCAGACCTCGACACGAGCTCGAGACGCACTCGAGGTCGCCGCTGCGCTTGGTCAGCAGGTCAATGACCTGGTCGAAGCGCGTGGCGAACAGGTTGAGCGAGGTCATGATGGCACCGTTCGGGCCCAGCCCGTACTCGCCCATGACCTGCTTGTAGTCGACCGTGTCGCGGATGTCAATGTTGGCCGTGTAGCCCGTCTTGCGCACCGCCGGGTCGAGGTTCACCACGTAGTTGCGCATCCCGTGGTCCGCCGCGTACGCCGCGATGCGCTGTCGTTCGTCTGTCACCGTCAGTGCGTCCATTTCCATCTCTGGGCAGTCAACAGCGCCGCCGCCTCACCTGCATGAGCGTCGTCTTGCCGCTGCCAGCCATGCCGATCACCAGCATCGTCACTGGCTTGGGGTACACTGTCGGCAAGCTCGGGTCCGCCGCCGCCGTCTCGTACAGGCTCTTCTCCTGCGACTCCTCGGCAGTCGCGGGCGCGGGCGGGGGTTGCGCGCCAGCGGCGGCAGCAGGAGCGGCGTCGGCAGCAGCAGGCGGCTCCATGGGATCTCACACTCAAGCCGAGTGGCAAGTGGCGATTGCGCCGCGACCAGGCATTGTGCGCTTTTCCGCTAAGGTACGAATAGAAAATAATTTAAAATGGAGTGTTCGAATCGTGTTGAAACTTCGATCCACAATTCGCAAAACAGTTTTTGCGTACTTACACATTTGTAGCACATACAATATATGTTACCGGTACATGAAATGTATTGAAATAAATCTTATTTATATCATTTTTTCTCAGAAGTAGTCCTTTTGAACAGTCCATAATTAAGAAACAATAATGTCAAAATGTACATATATTACACAGGACAGTGCTATTCCATAAATGATAACGATCGAGCTGGGTGGACCACGCTAACTCGGGACATAATCTTGATGAGAAGGGAGTTTCAGGATACTGACTTTAAACAACTTTCAACAGTCCATGCCTCAGTACCCTAGTAAAGTCGTTTCTGATGATTTCGATGGATTATGACGAATTATTTCAATATTTGTCATAATACGCGCTGCTTTTCGTCATAATACAACATCAGCAAGCCATCGACTCGCGACTTGCCACAGCAATCTTACAAGGTGAGATCGAGTATGTGTAACGGGGTTACACGTGGCGTACCAGGGGTACGCCACAAGCGCGCTGTAAATATCTGTATTTACACGTAAATACGGCGTGCTTGCATGTGGTGTAAGGTACACCACATGGGAATGGTTTCTACCTGACTAGTGTG
>JAADXZ010000355.1:0-24859 GCA_023338055.1 Phytopythium mirpurense | reverse complement strand
CTCGTATAAGACTTGGACTTCGCTCAGAGCTTGAGCTTGGGTCTGGGTCTGAGTCTGAGAGTCTCAGATCCGGGGGCCGGTTCACCGATTCTGGACCGGTTACGTCTGGGACCGGGCTGTCGCCAGAGAGACGGGGGGTCCGTTGAATACCCTTCCTGGAAAAGCCGAATCACCTTATCACATGGTGAGTGACAAGGTCGGCCGGCAGCGGATGAAAACGCGCTGCACGCTTCTCGTCGCCAAATCAGCGCCGGCCATGCTACTAGTGGACATCGGAACCTTGCTGGAAGTAACGCAAAAGCAGGCGAGAGAAAACGACGTCCTACAGTACGAATTGGAGGTGAAGTAGGTGGCTCGCCAGCAATATTACTATGGAACGAATTTCTGAGTTGAAGAGGATCGACTCAACAAAAGGCATGCAAACGGATACGAAGACGAGGAACGTGAACGGCAGCGGCAGTCATCAGCAGGCAGAGCCCAATAACACGTTTGACCGCATGCTGACAGCTTCCAGTGCTGACCTACCGAAGCCGTGCTACTCACGAATGAATTGATGTCTGATCTGGAAGGTGCCAATGGGAACGTGATTGCCCGATTTACATGGAGGGAAACAAGCACCTGAAGTTCAGCGGGACCTGCAACTTAAAAGAGTGCCTCAATGGGGCGTGCCAAGGTTGCCAGACAGAATTATATCAAAGGGGAGTGCAGCGCGTCTCCAACAAAAGTGTTCTCACTTCATCGTTCTGTCTCGGCACTTGTGCGGATACCAGCATCGTCTCAAACACGCTAGTGGAGGAAATCCAAGCGCTCAGCGGCGCTATGGATATCTTTGACGGATAGACGCTGCAGTGAAGCTACAGGTCGCGGGCGGGGAACATTGCACTGGTGTGACTCGACCGTCCTCGACTTGCGGATCGAGATAGCCGACGGCCCCTTGCACTTGGGTGTTGCCTAGTGTTTGGTGATGGACGGGCACCGAGAAGAGGTCGTTTCGGGAAAGGAGACGACATATGAGCTTAACATTGACATTGTGTTGTTTTGGGGTGGCCGTCTTGGAGGTGGAAGGGGGATTGAGAACTGAATGCATTTAGCCCGCGGTTGCGCGGAGTCGCACCCGCATCCGTTACCTACACCCTAGCGGAAGCCATTTTGTCCGTTACCTACGGTATTACAGGGCAACATCATGCTCGAAGAGCCGCGCCCGCCAGTAAGGTTACACCGGTGGCGGCTTCCTTTCAACACTCCTTAGCAGCCATTCGCCAAGGGAAGCAAGTCTGCGCATCTCCCCCAGTCGCGGCGCAGATATAGCCTTGGTTAGTGTGTCGGCGCGCATGGCGCGCGACTCGTAGTACCTCACCTTCATTGCCCCTTCTTCACGAAGTCCTTGATGAACTTGTAACGGACGGAAGCGTGCTTGACTCTGCCTGATGTGTCCTCACCCTCGATCTGCTTGATAGCAGCTTGACTGTCGACACTTGTACCAGCGGAGGCATCACCCTCATTCCGATATCCTCCATCAGCTCACTCAGTCCGAAGAGCTCGCTCGCCGCCAGTGATCCCTCAACACACTCCGCTTCTATCGTGGAGATGGCCGCATTTGCTCGTTTCTTGCAGTCCCAACCCGCGATTATCCCACTTAAGCGTATCACGCCATCTCTAACCGATTTCCGGTCGGTGCCGTCCGCCGCGAAGTCGACGTCGCTGTACCCGTTGAGCTGGACACACTCCGCACCGTCGACAGCTCCCACGCCGTCTATCATAAACACCATTTCCATCGTGTCCTTCAAATAGCGCATAATGCGCTTGGCCATGCGCCAGTGTGCCTCGCGCGGGGAATGTGCTTGACTAGTCGCACGGTGTACGGCAATGGCAATGCCCGGCCGAGTGCATCTCGAAACCCAGAGCAGGCTCTCGACCAACGACAGGAACATGCGAAATGTCGGTCTCTCACAAGCTCCACCGCTTTCGCCCGGGAGCAACTTTCCGCCCGGCGCGCCAACGTGTTCGGCGTCGACGGGCGTGCGCACTGGATTGGCGTTGGCAGGCCCGAAACGGTCGAGAAGTTCTCGGACAGTCTGGGCTTACTCAAGTATGTACCCGCTTTCTGTGGTGTATGACACACCCATCCCGAGAAAACCGTTGGCCCTTCGCTCAAATCCTTCACGTCCAGCGTCGACATCTCGGCAAACAGGGTATTGACGTTGTCACTGCACTTCCCAGTCGCCACGAGGTCGTCGACATACACTCCCACCAACACCTGGTCTTGGTCCTTCTCGCACCAGTTGAGAAAATTGTCGGTGTAGTAATTGGCAAATATCATCTTGATCAAGGTGGCGTGTAGCATCCATCCCCACAATCGACCGGCCTGTTTGAGGCCATACAGGCTCGTCTTGAACCATAGTGCTACCAGTTCTTGGTCCGCGACACCGACCTTTCGTTTCTTGTCCGCAATCACAACCTTCCCTTGCGGGACTCGCAGGTAGATCTCCGGGTCCGCCTCTTTATCGGCCTTCAAGTCGGAGTTTGGGTTTGGAATGGCCCGATGCCTCGCCGGGATTTTCCAGATCCAAGCAAGCGCGAGCACCACCTTCGCCGTCTGCATATCCAGCTCAGCGCTGAATTTTGCGTAAAATCCACACCATGTGTAGGCTCGTTGCCGCACGCAACTAGGCGTGTCTTGAAGCGCACTTGTGTTCCATCAACGTGCTTCTTTGTCTTTTACACCCATTTCGAGTGGAGAACCTTCGCACTTGGAGGACGCGCGACCACTTCGCACGTTCCATTCTACTCTAGCGCCTCGATCTCGTCGATCTCGGCTCTCACCCACTCTTTGGCCTTCGATGAGCTCATTGCCTCGCGATAGCTCTAAGGATCGTCGTCCATGATGCTGGCTAGGGCTACCGTCTCGTACGTGGCACCCATGTTCCGGATTTGCATGCGCTTGACACTCGTCATGACTGCTTGCAAGTCACCTGCGCCGACCTCTTCATAAACCGCCTCCTCAGTCGGCGGGTCCCTTTGTGACCGCTCAACGCCACCTTCGCGATTTTATTGGCGTCGTGGCTTGCCCACTAAGCCTTAAGTTGATTCCTTGACAGCACCTTCCCTCTCTCGCACGGCACCGTCGAGGTCGGGTCTTCGCTTCGAAGCTGCGCTTGTAGGTGCTCGTTAGCCGCGTCGTTCATTGTCTCGACGTTCTTCACGTGCTGTGTCACTGTTACCATTCGCTCGTGCGGAAGGTAGATTTATATTCTTCTGTCCCGTCTGTCTTGACGACAATCATCCCGACTTCCGCTCTTGTCGCCCGAGCCTTCTTTCGAGGGTCAGAACACTTGAGAATGGCTGCCGAAGACCACCACATCCGATATCGACGGCTTGATCCCCGTCAGCATCTCGAGTGGAGATATGCGCTTCAGGCTCACGTTGGTAGGCGCTCGTATTAGCACGTACGTCGCGTATTTTACTGCATCGCTTCAGAAGTGCAACGCCAATCCGCTCGCAAACATCATGCATCGGGCCTTGTTGAGCTCGGATCTGTGCATTCGCTCCGCTTTCCCGTTCGAAGCTTGTTTGCTTGCCTCGCTCACCTGGCGAGCAACTCCTGTCGACCTGCAGAAGAGGCCCACGTTCTGGTACTCGCCACCTCCGTCAGACCGCAACACGTGAATCTTGCAGTCAAATTTGCGCTCGAAGTGGACGAGAAAATGCTCGAACATCTTCGCTGCTCGGTCCTTCGTGAGCGTCACGAACACCCTGCAGTAGTTGGTGTTATGATAGATGAAGTTCACCATGTAGCTGCTGCCGTTCCGGTCGCCCGGAGTCATGGGTCCTTTTAAGCCCTTACAAATCGCCCCGCCGATCCGGTCGATGTGCAAGCGCTTGTCGGTGTCCTTCTTCGACTGCACGTTCTTGTGCTGCTTGCCGTGGGTACAAGTCATGTATTTTTTTGGCACCTGTCCGTTAACTCGATTCCGGAGCCAGGGTCGTCTCCCATGCGTTCAGTCGTGTCGTACACAAGGTGGTCAAGTCTGGTGTCCAGCTGCATCAGATTACAGCGCAATGAGCCGCCGTCACTCGCGTCATCGCCAGCTTCTTGCAGTGCTACATAAGCTGCCTGACTTCGTCCATTAGGCGTAACATATACCGACTCGTTTATTATCAGCAAGACGCTCGTCTTGGACACTTCAAACACGCGCGCCGCGTCTGCCACTTGAGCGAGGTATCCACGCCCACCAACGTATGCCAGCGCCAAGCCCAATTCCTCGAGCTTGCAGTACGATAGTAGATTCTGCGCGAGTTGCGGTGCGTAGTCCACGTCGCTCAGCCGCTCCTCGTGCTCCTTCCCATCGACGTTCACCTTCACCACGACACTGCCTTTCTTGGTACCCACAAGCGATTGGCCGTCCGCCAGCTTGCAGGTCTCGACGCAATCAGTCGCTCCGTCTAGCATCTTGGCGCTCTTCACCAAGTGTCGACTAGCACCACTTTTCAGCATCCAGCTGCCACCCAAGCTTGTCGTGCCCGCAGTCACAGCCAATGAGTAACCGTTTTGCTCGTTGCTGGCTTGGCTGGGGCAGTGTCTCTAAGCGCCCGGGCTGCTTGCACTCCCGGCACAGCCTCTCGCCGCTAGGCATCACGGCATTAGCCACCATACTGCCTCCCCGGCTGCCACCACGTCTTCCAGCAGAGAACTTTCTCTCGCCGTTCCTGCCTCCGCTACCAGTGTATTACTCGAACGTGTTGGCGAAGTTCGCCAACTCTTACGCTTGCTTCACATAATCTGTCCGGTGGCGCACCAGGCTCGTCTGTATTGCACGCTTAGTCTCTGATGTCGCGCACTTGCATATGTACTGGAGCACAAAACTGTCCGGGCAGTTAGCGGCACTGACAACCGCCACTAGGTATTGGTATTGGCAGATCCAGGATCTGCGGCTATCCTTTTTGGCTCGCATCATCCGCGTAGCCTGCTCCACAGTATTCTCTCTCTCGTACATTTTAGCATCCAGGTGATGAGGTGCTCAAGCGTCGATGACTCCGACGCCCACATGCTCATCTTGTTGAAGTGTCGCCGCGCTGGTCCCTCCCTATATTGGTTGAGTGGGTTGATCTTTGACCCCTTGACTCCCAACGTCGTAAGATACGACATCGAGAAAACTGGATGTTGTAACTTACGACATTCAAAGGGCTCATACAGAGATTGGCATGGTTCAAAATTTTGAATACTTTAACCAAGTGAAATGCAGCAGTAGAAAAAGTATCGGGTCATAGAGGTACTGTAAGAGTGTACAGGGGTAGGGCACAAAATGAAGTAGGGCTAGGGAAACTTTTGCCAGTTGGAGGACGATGCCATTCATTTCGAGATTTGCCGGATGGCACGCATCCGGTCCAGCGGCCGCGGACAAGCCGCCGCCATCGCCGCCCACGACCTCGACTTCCCTCATTTATGGCGGCAGTTACGGGCGGCGGGGCGGACGTACAAGAAGCCGAGCGGGCTCGCGACGGAGGGTATCTACGTCAGTCCAAATGGCGCTGGTGTTTTGTCTGTGAGCGCGCGCTGGTGGAGCACGCGTTGCAGTCGAGCATGCTGAAGAACGATGAGGACGAGACGGCGCTTTCTGCTGCGAGCAGGAACCCCCAGAGCGCAGGCGCAGCGACGCGAGGCGCGAGCGCGAGTGCGGGCGTCCCGTCGACCCCACGACTCCGCGGCCGGCGCAAGGGACGAGAGCAAGCTCGAGCGCGGCGGCTAGCGCTAGCGCGAGCGGGACAGTATGCAGTAGAGCATCGCCGAAGGGCTGCAGCGCAAAGCCGATGCCGCGACCGGCGGCGAAGGGTGTGGCTCCTGCGACTCGACGTGGGTGGCCGTCTGGCGCACTACCATCACGCCCGGCAACAGCGCGCGCTCCCGGTAAGCGGCCTGCCCGGTAGCCGGCATCTGACGAGAGCGATGGCAACATGTCGATGTCGCAGATCGACACGAGCGTCATGCTGTCACAGCAGACAATCAACGCGCTGTTCGCCGTGACTCCGACGTGGAGCTGTCACAGGCGGCGGTACCGCGGGCGTTCGGGTTGTCGGCGAGCGACCTAGCCGTTGACGCGTCGCAGCAAGAAGCTGCAGCATCGATGCAGGTGTAGTCGGAGGCGTTTGGCCTCGAGGGCGACGCGGACCCACCTGCGGCGACTACTCCTGATGCTGGCTCCGGACGTGTGCTCCGGCCGCGGGTGAAGAAGGACATCAACTTCGTACCCGACAATGAGAGCATGGGAGACTACGAGAGCTTCTACTTCGGTGAGAGCGACGGTGAAGGTGTTGTTGAAGATGATGAAAGTCCTGGTGGCGCTAGACTCGAGGATGAAGAAGAGGAAGAGGTCTCTGACGCCGACGCGGCGGAGATGGACTCCGCCTTCATTGAGGCGTTAAGCATTGGGAACAACGCGACGGGCAAGAACGCAACGAAGACGCGCGAGGAAGCGTTGCGGGCGATGGAGTGGACGCCTGCCTCCTCCGCGTTCGAGCGCGACGCGCCTGCGAATGACGGACTCGGCACCAACGAGGCGCAGACGGTGTCCGAGCTGCGCGCGTGACGCACTCTCCGCTGGAGACCTTCCTCTTCTTTATGCCCAAGTCGCTGTGGGTCCTGATCAACGTCGAGACGAACCGCTACGGCCTCCAGCAAGTCGAGCGACGAGCCCAAGTGATGCAGTCGAAGCAGGTCGCGTCCCGACGCGAGACGCTCCCCCAACTTTGTCGACGGCTGAAGGTGAAGTCGGTGCATCAGACGGACGAGATACTCTACGTAATCGGGCTTCTTGTGGCACTCATGCTCTGCCCGTAGAGGCGGCGCTTCGCCGTGCATTGGACCATGGTCGAGGACGGCGCACTCCCCGCCGGCAACTTCGGACGGTTCATGACGCGCAACCTCTGCCAGGACATCATGGACGACCTCCACGTTGTGGACAACGAGGCGCTGCGTACCCGCAACTAGCTGTGGAAGCTGCGGCCGGTCCTGGACATGCTGCAGAAGCGCTTTCTGGCCGGTTGGATGCTACCGGCGGTCTTCAGCTTCGGTGAGGTTGTGCTGCCGTCGACGTCTATCGCAACACTACGCGCATGTTCATGCCGGACAAGCCGCATCGATACGGATCGAAAATGTTTATGATGTGCGACTCACGAACCGCCTACTGTCATCGGTACGTGTTTTTTATTGATGATGGATGTCGTAAGTTTCGACTTCTTGCTCACGTACTCACATGCTATGTCGTCTCTTTCTTGATTCGAGATGTACGCTGGAAAGCGTGGCAGCGGGGACGGCGACGACGCCAGATTCGACAACAAGACGGGCGCGATCGCTGTCGTTCGCAACTTGAAGATCGTGCTGGGCCCCAGCAGACATCCTTGGCATGCTGTCGTGGTGGATCGCTTCTACTCGTCGGTCTTCCTCGCGATCGAGCTGCTGAAGATGCAAGTCTACGTCATCAGCACCATCATGAACAACCGCTTAGGCTACGACGCGAACGTGAAGGAAGGACGCAAAGTCCGTCCTGCGAGCATGCCTCGCGGGACTTTCACATTATCGCGGTCCGTCGCGGTCCCCAACATGGCTGCCTTCCATTGGTGGGACCGCAAGCCGATCCACTACCTGTGCACGGGCTCCGTGATGTCGGAGGCCTTGATCGGGCGCAAGGTCAAGCGTGTGGGCGTCATCTCGGTCCCATGTTCCGAGCCGGTGACGGACTACCATCGCCGGATGGGCGGGGTTGATGTCAATGATCAACTCCGCCTTTAGAATTACTCGCTGCAGCTGTCCACGAAGTTCACCAAGTACTACAAGACCTTGTTGCTCGGGTTGGTGGACCTGGCGCTTGTCAACGCGTACATTTCGCACAAAGAGGCGGCCAAGCTCGCGGGCACAACGCCGATGAAGCGCGTCGGGCAGTACTCGGTGCTGCAGAACCAGTTGCTCCAGATGAAGGTCGAGGACTTCGCCGACGTCGTCGCGACCCCGCCGACCGCCACCAAGAAGAGATAGCGCTCCGCAGTCTGCTTGACACACGCGCTAGAGCAGGCCAAGGACTGGGTGATGGTGAGCGGGGTCCAGAAGCGCCGTCAGCGCTCGTGCAAGGTGTGCGCGCTGCTGCGCTCGGACCCCAAGAAGAAGTCGTTAGCCACGACGTTCTACTGCGAGCGCTGCTCCATCGACAGCGCCAAGAGCTGGCTGTGCAACAATATCCGCCATCAGTACAAGTGCGTGGCGACCTGCTTCGAGATATGGCACGACGACTTCGACGGTGGCCTCGCCATCCCATGTACCTTAGGCAAGTGCGTAGTGCTGTGCCGGCCGGGCCAGCGAGCTGGGAAGCGCCAGAAGACGAGGCGCGAGCTGCAGCTTCGCGCCGACGATGCAGACAACGAGGAAAGCGGAAGCGAAAGCGCGAGTGACAGCGACTTCGAGTGAGGACCTTGCGAGTCACGTGATAAGTGTTGGAATGAGGTGGATCGTCATACACGTTTTTTAACAACGTACCTTTTCTTCTTCCTTTTTGGCAAATGAATAGCTTCATAGCGGAACTTTTTTTGGAATGACTGGCTTCATAGTGCAACTCTTTTAACTGCGCTCCTGTTCTGAAGGCGTCTATTACGACATTGACGCTCCAATTGCGCGTGACACGCCGTAGGACATACGACATTGCTTGGGAAACCTGCTGAAAACTTATAGACCTAATCGCATGTCGAACATCTGCTACATACAAAATTCAAATGGGACTGCTGCGTCGTATTAAACGGCATCCGTTAGTGTGTTAGGAGCACCAATTCTTGGAATTTATGGGGTTAACTCTTCGGGCCACTTCGCGCCGCTCATCTGTTGCGCCGCTACGATCTCGTCTCGGAACTGCAGGCCTCAGTCCTTGAAGCCGGCCTCCAGCCCGGGGTACCTCTGCTTGCCCGAGAACCACTTTATCTGCAGTTTCATGTCCTTCGCCGTCGGGATTTTCTACTCAAAGTTGGCCGGGGGCGCAAAGTGTTGCGGTTGCTGCGTTTGCCGATACGGTTCGGGCTCAAGTCGACCCTACAGCACCTGCAGCTGCAATGGGGGGTCGACCGTTGGCATGAACTGCTGTCGCTGCTGCATCGTCGGCTGTGGCAGCACAATCACCGGCGTTATGCCCATCGCCTCGCTGAGCGAGTCGGCTCTTTCTCGCTGGCGTCGAGCGGTCATGAACTGACTGAATACACTCGAGTCGCTGCGAGAGCTGTCGGGAGGCCTCGCTACCTGCTGTTGGGCCCGCGCTTTGCGTTCCCGCACAATGTTGTGCACGAGGCTCTCGATGAGTCCTTCGAGCCGATCCAGCCGATTACTTGGTAAGAGGTCCCGCCGTTGCTCCTGTGAGCGTCCGGAGCGCCTTGGTCGGACGACGAGCTGTCATGAACTTCAGTGACAGTGTTGCCCTCGTCGGCTTCGGATCCGCGGCGGCTGCTTGGGCTCATAACCTCTTGTTTCAGAGTGGCCGTCTTGGAAGTGGAAGGTGAATTGAGATCTGAATGCATTTCGCCCGCGGTTAAGCGCAAGCGAACCCGCGTCCGTTACCTAAACCTCGGCGGAGGCCACTTTGTCCGTTACCTACGCTCTTACGGGGCAACATCATGCTCGAGGAGCCACGCGTGCCCGTAAGCTCACCCCGGCAGCTGCGTCCATCCAACTCATCGATCCCTTGCTCGAGCAGCGTGCCGATCACGGACGTATTCACAACGCCGATGATGATGACGTGAGCCACGATGATTCAGAACTCGTCAATAGCGGCGACGGAAAATAGGCGTTCTGGCAGTTAAAGAAGGTGCTCAACTAAGCGTTAAAAAGGGCTTTAATCCATCGCTGCTAGTTGAACTAACGAGTTCGCTTGTCGAGTTCAAAGAGTTTTTGTGCACCTGCATTGAGTTTTGGATATTGAACCGATGCGGATCGAGTGAGGGATCGTACCAAGTTGTATCGCACCGGCTCATATAAATACCCAGAGGGTCAGCGCAAGTCCCTACAATTCGTTAAATCGCACGAGGATCACGGCCTGTTGCACCTCAACAAGTCGATTCACTGGGTTTTTTCCGCCCTATCTGTGACGCAGTCGCGCACCAACAACTACAGGATCAAATACAACTACCGTTTCGTGAACAGTAGAACCGCGCGGCCCATGTGTGTGAGGGTGTGTGGCCAAACCTCTTCAATAAATTCAGTATCATAGACTACTAATATTTCGTGAACAGGACACCGTGCCGCCCACGGGTGTGAAGGTGTGAGGCCAAACCTCGCAGCTGTGGCGCAGAGTGATGATGGCTCGTATGGAATGGAGGTCTGCGACCATTTCATGTATTTCTGACAGGAGATGCTAGCTCCGGAGTCCCAAGAACTGTTCAGATTTTCCATAGACTGTGATATCTTGCGCTGTTGCACATTTCATAAGGCGCCAGCGAGTCGGCAACGCACTTTCAGCTCAAGATTCATGATTGTTTTCGTGATATGGTGATTTCTAGTGTAAATCGATGATCTACTGCTGCCCAAGAGACTGGCGCGCTCTTGGCCAACTTATGGCAATTTTTCGAAATAATGCACTAGCGGCGGGTGAGCATGAACGCAAGAATATGCAAGCTCTTCGTGAGGAAGCTGACATGACGCGGTAAAGTCATCGACGTCTCTTATGTCGTTCACTCGCCTGAGCGCATCGAGGCCCTGAGCTGTATGCCTTGCAGCCAACGATTGATGATCTCCAAAAGTAGTTTTGGGCCTGGCAGATTGACTGTGAGACTTGATCATCGACTGCGCCCGCACTGTCAAACCGGCTGAAAGAGGAGCTGGAGGGCGTGATGGCGCACCGAGGGCGGCGCAAGCCCCAGCTGACTGATGTCAACTTATAGATGTATGCGTCTGATGCTGTGACATTCTAGACTGCGGTAGATCTACTGGTGACTTCGGCCAAACAACGCTTTTTCGAAGCCACAGTCGGTGTCTGTATGTTTACGGACGCATCTAACACCGAATGGGCGGTGGTGGTGACGCAGGTCCGCGCATGGGCCGACACAAAGAGCGCAACGAACTAAGCATGTGAACAGTTGGTGTGCCGTGGCGTCGTCTTCACTGGGCCATTGTCAAACTGGACAGTGTTTTTAAAGGAGGAGTATTCAGTTGTCTAATCGTGCATGAACCTCGCATACCTACTCACTTGTGAGAAGGTGGTGCGCATCGTTTATGATTATGCGAACCCGATCTACTGTATTCGAGCCCGATCAAATGGTAAATCTCATTTACGTGGCTAACTGCAACGGTGGGAGCTGACGATCGGCTGCGCATGATACATGGCTAGTTTTGAGTTTTCTCAGCGACTGATGAGGGCAAGAGGTTATTGAAGTGGTATAAGTTCTGTTCCTTTTTAAAATCCATGAATATGACTTTACCCTGCTTTTGCATTAGCATAAAAAGCAATTATCAGCTATGAACTGATTTTTTGTTGTGTTATGCAGCCAAATCCACTTATTAGAGCATCTCCACCGGTCAGAGTCAAATCGCAGTCAACTCGGAAACCTTTTAAACATGAATTAAGCAGGTCGAAGAGTACCGTACTCAGGCAAACTTGGTCGAGACGGGGCGTTTTGACTAAACGCCGGTCAAATTTGTCGAGGGATAGCTCGATCGGACTCTTCTTCCATATATTTAGCTTGGCGAGTCAGACCTTTGCTATCCGCCCCGTCGGAATTTGTACCCCAATCAGAAATTTTGTAAATGAAACGGCAGTTACCTATCTTTTCATTTACGGAACTGTCTGATTTTTATTCCTAGATTTCGTTCGATTTTGCTTATATTTGGCACAAATATAGACTCTCATATAGGTACTCAAGAAATAGTCATTTTGAATTGTAGAAGCAGCCTAAGGCACCGTGTGGGCGGCCAAGCTGGACGACGGGCGGACGCGGCGATAGGTGAACGGGCGTACCCAGGATGGCGTCCACTGTAGCGACATCGATGTTGGTAGACGTGGCGGCACAGCACGCGGGTGCAATCTCTACCGCCGCGGGCTGGAGACGGGCTGGTGGCAGTTGAGGACCGCTTCCGGTGGAACGGGTTTGTAAGAAGGGAAACAGGCTCGGAGTTTGTATAGGGAACGCGCAACCGAGCCACCCAGACGACCATGAGCAAGCAGTAGACGGCCAAGACACGATGGAAGCAGCGCGGTGCACGCTGGGAACTCCCTCTGACACACCGAAAGCAGCGGTGGACACGCCGGGTACGCCCACTGACACGCCAGGGACGGTGTTTTTGGGCGTAATTGTGGTGTAGTGGTTTACCAGAAATGACCATGGCGGCGTACAAGAGCATGTCCATTTAAGTGCAAGACAAGGATTCAAGAGCATTGTAGTCCCGAGAGAGTGACCGACTTTCCGTCGGATGAGTGATGCGACAAGTCATAGCCAAAAGACAAGCAAAGTCTCAGCTGAGTAAAACCTTTAAGACTTGGCTAAGGTGCTAGCTGACAAAGGCATAGAGAAAGGCGAGGAAGCGTTCCGGCTGTTGAGCGAAACGCTTAGCTGGAAGAAGTCTAAGCTGTCGCGTAGATAAGTTTTAAGCCAGCTAAAGAAACAACAGTAATTACTAACTGAGCGAAGCACTTAGCGAGGGCCAAGCCCAAGGAGCGCCGTGGAACGGACATAATACAGCGCGACGACGAAGGGCATCAAGTGTCGCAGGCGTGGAGAGTCGCCACGAGCAGTGGTCAAAAGGAGTAGATATTTAGGCTAGAGATTTGTATGTAGAAGAAGAAGGCTAGAGAAGGAGCCAAAAGGCGCTAGCGCAGAGCTAAGCATTAAACAGAGCAGAATCTTCCAAGTCTCAGCAAGCACCAAACGCTTCGGGTAAATATGCGTATGCTAGGTTGATGGCTGCCGTGGTCGATCTCTCTTCGAATGAAGGTGATCGATAACAGACCATCACTGCAGGCGAACTGATTGTTTGACGGGGAGGGCCTTGTGTGTGAAAGTCCTAGCGTAATCTAGGCGAGGATTACACTGCTGAGGGTCATCATACCGTGCCGACCTGTAAACAGCGCTACGCGCGCTGGTCGCCTTTCTTTAGTGGGGCCACAGGTTTGTGTGATGTTTACACTTGAACGCATCCCTGTGAATAGGGAAAGAGCCTAACATGGAAACCATCGTGAGAAGGTCATATCCGCGGGTCAACGTCCTGGAAAGACCGCTGTCACAGGCAGTGGCAGTTGTAAAAGCGCGTGAATTGGTTTGGAGTACGCCAAAACTAGCATTCACTTTATCACATAGTCAACGGGAGCGGAGCAGGCGAAGACAAGGGCATACAGAGAGCGGCGAGAGCGGAAGACCGAGCGAAGGAAGGCTAAGAAAGACGACAGGCATGAAGGAGAAACGTTGGGTAGTGGAGTGGCGCGTCGCGAAGGCCGCGACCGGACGGCTCACGTGGCTACCCGCAACGAAGGACGCGGGTCAGCGAAGGAAGTACGGAAGGCAGGCGGCTGCAGGTGCGTGTGCAGGAGATTCAGGAGCACGACACGAGATGCTTCCAACGACGGTAGAGGGCGCTAGAAGTGTTAGCGGCGGTTCTGCAAGCTGAGGATGAAGAGAGCGAGCGGGTGGATGCAGACGATGCCTTAGGTGAAGAAGCGAGGAGCAAACCGGATCGTTGGGCTAGGTGGCGGCTCGCAGCCGATCGGCAGCGGCTGGACCAGGCCGAGTAGGACCTGCGAGAGCACGACAGGCGGTTAACCGTGTCGGTGGAGCGTCTCTTTGCGTGTTATCAACGCCGGTAGGACCGGGTGCCCGCTCTTGAGGACGCGCAGCACGCATTTGCGCTGGCAGAGGAACAGGGCCGGACGACGGAGACGACAGAGGCAGAATGGGTGAGCGACGGCTAAGACACAAGCGGAGGGGCGGTAATGGAAGAGACACAACCTAAGGATAATGACGAGGCGCTAGCAGCGCACAGGAAGGAGCGAACGGCACGAGGCGGGATAACAGGAATACAGCAAGAAGAAATTCAAGCGCTGGAATCGGCCTTCACCACGTGCAGCCTCGCACTGTCATACCTTGTGTAATTCTACCCGGCCGTCCCTGACAGCTCGTCTAGCTTACTCGACTTGAAGACCTGCGCGACAGACGAGAACGAGTGGCACAAGCTCTACAGCGTGACGTATACGACCGATAGGAAACATTATAATGGTGTTTGAGAACAACCCCACTGTCCATGCGATAGCTCGTAGCAGCGTTTGATGACCTTGTCGTAATGCTGTCACAATGTGGGGCTAGTGTCCTTCTTAGTGCTGATCGCCATGTGACGAGTTGTGTGGGCATGCAAAACAGAGTTTGGGTATTCAATGCTCGCAACACGAGACCCGTAGGACGCACCACGTCTTGCACGGCGAGGCAGATAGAATGAACGCTTCGTCTTCGAGCGCCCTTCCACGAAAAGTAGCCCATATTCATCGCCGACGTGCAGATAAAACAAATACGGGACCGTATATAATGGTGGAGCCACGAGTTGAAGTGCAAATACTATCAACATGAGTTCTTACAGGATATTTCAAAGATTGATGACACCATGGTTTTATTGAATTTCCTCATAGTATAGATTAATAGAGTTTGAGTTTGCGCAAACACTTTTTGACGGTTCATCTCCAGGCGGAAGAAGGTGTCGGCTTCTTCTCATGGATCCGCTTGCTTGTCACCTGGAACGCGCGTGCCGCTCGTAAAGCGCCCTAGGGACCAGCAAGTCACTTGCAGTGGCGCTTGGTCGGCGAAAGTCACGCCACAGTTCCTGTTGTATGCGCAACCCCCCTCCCACACACCGGTAGATGGAGTCTGCCTAGGCTTTGCTGTGCTCGACGGACATTTCATCACTTCTTCAACCTGTTGGAACACAAGCGCCGATCTGGACCAACTATCAACTCGGATCGACACAATCCGACTTGCCTTGAGCAACCAGGCGGTCTCGGCTTCCAGCTAGGCCAAGGACTGACCATGGAGCAATACGTACCGGCTCCCGCGACGCCCAAGGGCGGGGCAGTCCACCAAGCCACGCCAAGCAGCTTCCGCGACCAGCAGCATCCACTTCGGACCGCCACGCTTCTCTCCCAAGTGTTTATGACGTGGATGCAGCCTCTGATCTCTCTTGGCGCCTCGCGGGCGCTCGAGAAGGAGGATGTGTGGGCCTCCTGTCCGCAAGACACGTGCGCGGCGCTGACGCTGCGGCTCCGGCAAGTGCACGACCCGCTCGACGCGAGCGCTCGGAAGCAGTTCCACCCGCCGCTGGGCATGCCGCGCATCATGTTCGCACTCATCAAGACCTTCAAGAAGGAACTGGCGGTCGTCTTTTGCAGCGACCTGGTCTTCATCGCCGGCCAAGCCCTGCTGTCGCTCGCCACCGAGGGCATCCTGGACTTCCTGAACGGGCGGGAGAACCGCTTCGGTGTCTCCAGCGGCTACGCGCTCGTGGCCATCCTCTCGCTCTCGGGCCTCGTGGCCATGCTGTGCTTCAACTACGCCTGGTTCGTGTCCTCCCGGGTTGGCGTCAACATGCGCTCGCTGCTCATGGACCTCGTGTACCAGAAGTCGCTGCGGTTGTCGAGCCAGGCGCGGCAGAAGTACATGACCGGCGAGATTGTGACGCTCATGAGCGTCGACACGGAGCGCGTGTTCAACGCGACGCTCAACGGACCGTGGATCGTGCTCGCGCCCGTCTCGTTCCTGGTCGTCGTCGTGCTCATCGGCGTGCTCTTTGACGCCGTGTCGGCCGTTGCGGGCGCGGCGCTGCTCGTTGCGGTCGTGCTGACATCTTCGCGGCTGGCCAAGCGCATCGGGCAGGCGCAGAAGGACCTGCTGCCGACGACGGAGCAGCGCGTTAAGCTCACGTCCGAGGCGCTGCAAGCCATCCGCGTCATGAAGTTCTACGCGTGGACCGAGTCCCTGGCCCAGCGTGTCGACGGCCTTCGGGAGCTCGAGGTCGCCAAGTACCGCCGCTTCCATCTGTGGCAGATCCTCAACTCGACGCTGCTCTTCCTGACACCAGTGATGCTGTCCGCCGTCGCCATTGGGGCGTTCGTCGCACAGCACGGCATGGCGCTCACCGTCACCAAGGCGTACACGCTGCTTGCCATCGTGAACGTCACTCGACAAGGCGTCAACGCCTTCCCATTGGCGATTGCAGCGCTCTCGCAAGCCAATGTCGTGTGCCACCGCATCGACTCATTCCTCGCAGCTGACGAAGTGGCCGAGCCGTCGCTGTCGGAGCCTGGCGACCATCATAAAGACGACGACACGATGTCGTTATCACATCAGACTGGTGGCGGACACAAGTATGCCGCGAGAGGAAGCGTTTCCGTTCGGGACGCTAACTTCAGCTGGCCCGACGACACCTCTGCAGACTCTCCACACGCCTCAAGTGTTGAGGTTATGGTCCGTTCTGGCGACGACAAGACGGACCCACACGGAAAACACAAAGCTGTCCAAGAGCAGTCGCGACAAGGAGCAAAGGGGTTCGCTCTGACAGACATCAACGTCGAGATCGAGCCAGGAACGCTCGTCATGATCGTCGGCACGGTCGGATCTGGCAAGTCGAGCCTGCTCCAGGCGCTGCTTGGTGAGATGCAGCAGACCTCTGGGCGCGTCCACGTGAGCGGGGACGTCTCGTACGTGGCGCAAGAGCCCTGGATCCGCAACGCGACGCTCAAGAGCAACATCACGTTCGAGAACGAGGAGGACAGCGAGAGGTACGACCGTGTCTTGGAAGCCACGCAGCTGCTTGCCGACCTCGACGCGTTACCAGAGCGCGACCTGACCGAGATCGGCGAGCGCGGCATCAACCTGAGCGGCGGCCAGAAGGCGCGCGTGAGCATCGCGCGAGCGCTGTACCGCGAGTTGTACGACGTCCTCCTGTTGGACGACCCTCTGAGCGCGGTGGACCCGCACGTGGCCCACGGTATCTTTGAGCAGTGCATCGTGGGTCTAGCGCGCGCAAAGACGACGCTGCTGGTCATGAACAGCCACTACGACCTGCTTATGCGAGCCGACCGTATCCTGGTGGTGGAGGGCGGGTCGATCGTTGGTGACGGCACGTATGGCGACGTCGTGAGGCAGTTTCCGCAGCTTGCAACCACTAGGAAGCAGCAGATGGAGGTCGAAGACGACAATATCGATGAGGCGACACCGTCGGACGTGGCGGAGGCTCCCACGCCAAGTCTCAGCGGCATTCATCCGGCTTCACAAGAGCAAAGTGCGGACTCCAGACCGATGCAGCCTTCAACGGGAGCTGGCGCACTGGTGCAGAAGGAGGACCGCGTCAAGGGCCGCGTCAGGGGCTACACGTACAAGGCTTACTTTGACGAGACGGGGCTTGGTGCCGCCGTCGCTCTGCTCATGATAGCAGCCGCCTACACTGCGAGCCAAGGCATACGCGTGCTCGTCGACTGGTGGCAGGCGTACTGGGCCAAGCACATCCAGATTGCCAGCGCGTCCAACTCGTCGTACGCCGCGTCGTGGTTCGCCGCCTGGTACTACGGCTTCATCGTCCTATGCGCGCTCGTCACGGTGAGTCGCAGCGTGCTGGTCATGCGGCTGCTGCTGCGGAGCTCCACGAACCTCCATCAGGAACTCTTCCGGCGCGTACTCCAGGCGCCAGTCAACACGTACTTCGACGTGACGCCTGTGGGCCGCATTCTCAACCGGTTCTCGAACGACCTGGACCAGATGGATGCGGTGCTGCCGCAGCAGTACCAGAACTTTGTGCAGAACGTCTCGCTCTCGGTCGGCGGCTTGGCCGTCTGCGCCGCCTCGTCGTACTGGATCGCCGCCTCGTACGTGCCGATCCTCGCCGCCCTCGTGCTCGTTGGCGTGTACTTCAAGAAGTCGTCGCGCGAGATCAAGCGGCTCGAGGGCGTCTCCCGCACGCCGGTCTACAACCTCTTCACCGAGTCGCTCAACGGCTTCCAGACGATCCGCGCGTTCCGGATGCAGCGCGTCTTCGATTCGCTAAACAAGCGCGCGGTGGACGAGAACGCGGCCATGTACTTCACGTACTGGGCGGCCGGGCGGTGGCTCGCGGTCCGGCTCGACTCGCTCTCGGTCGTGGTTATCTTCGTTGTCGCGACCTACCTGGTGGCGACCAAGGGCCAGCTGAGTGCCATGCTCGCGGGTCTGTCGCTCACGTATGCCATCTCGCTGACGTCGACGATTCAGTCCACGATCAGAGACGTCGACCGGACGGACAACGCCATGACGAGCGTCGAGCGGGTGCTGCACTTCCGCGACATCCCGCAGGAAGAAGCTGCCGCGGATCTTACGGACGACGCACTGGCTGGCTGGCCGAGCGCTGGCGCGGTGCGCTTCCAAGCGCTGTGCTTGCGCTACCGACCGGAGCTCCCGCGCGTCCTGCACGGCGTCGACTTGGACATTGGCGGCGGAGAGAAGGTTGGCATCTGCGGCCGCACGGGCGCCGGCAAGAGCTCGCTCGTGGTCGCGCTGTTCCGCCTCTGCCAGTTCGACGGCGGCGCCATCTCGATCGACGGCGTCGATATCCAGCGCGTCGGGCTCGACAAGCTGCGCAGGTCGCTGGCCATCATCCCGCAGGACCCGGTGCTCTTCAGCGGCTCGCTCCGCGACAACCTGGACCCGTTCGGCTTCTGCTCGGACGATGAGATCTGGCAGGCGCTCCGGCAGGTGCACCTGGCAGCGGCCGTGGCGAGCTGGGGAGACGCCGGACTGGGCTTCGCGGTTGCCGAGAAGGGCGACAACCTGTCGGTCGGCCAGCGCCAGCTCGTGTGCATCGCGCGAGCGCTGCTCAAACGCAGCCGCGTCGTCGTCATGGACGAGGCGACGGCCAACGTGGACTCGGCGACGGACCGGCTGATCCAACAGACCGTCAAGCAGAGCTTCGAGACGCAGACCGTGCTGGTGATCGCGCACCGCATCCACACGATCATGCACTGCGACAAGATCGCCGTCATGGACGCGGGCCGCGTGGCCGAGTTCGGGCGGCCAGAGGAGCTCATGGCGCGCCCCGAGTCGCTCTTTGCGCGGCTCGCCAAGCGCACAGGCCAACACCACGACAGTCGCGACGAGCGATAGTCAGTGGATAGTGGAAGGCCGTCAGGCTCGAACGAGGCTGAATTGAGCGCGACAGTGTACGTGAGGAGACGTTAACCTTGTTATACCTGCATGTAGTGATCCTGGGCGGTATTGCTACTATATATTGTGCATTCGGCCATCATGCGCTGTCGCCGTGTCTACATTCAAAGTGTATGCTGCAACGCTCATCCGAATCGCAGTGGCAGCGATGCAGCGTTTGTGATCCATGGGAAGCAGCTTCCTGATTTTCAAAGGTGCTTTGTCTTATCTTTTCGTTCAACTTGGTGCGGCACGACTGGTCCGTAATTTGGAGGCTATTTGGCAAAAGAGCTCTAGGCTACTGTCCGTTTCTCCTTCCCCTCTGTTCATAGATAGAGATCTAGATGTCGACTCTCCCCTCTAGCCTCCGTTTCTCCGTCCCCTCGACAGTCGTTTCCCTCGCCCGCGACTTGTCATGGAGTCCAAGACAAGTCGCACGACTCGTGGACGCCAATTCCAGCTACACAGCGACTAGAAGCGCCTCCGCATCTTCCTTGCTGGACAACAGCTCGACGCCGTCCCCAAAATATGCTGACTTTCGACGGCGCCTGGTATGGCGAAACCCCTGCTGGATGTTCAGCTAGCCCAATAAAGCTCCGGAGGTGGCATCTGGTCGGGCTCGGAGATCAATGTGCGCTGTCTTGCCTTGGGGTTGGATTTCTTCACTTCCGCTTTTCTTGCTCGCCACTCCAAGCTCCTGACCTACCCCGTCATTGTGTCGTCATGCAGACCTCTCCGCCCTCGAAGCCGCGAAAGAAGACTCCGAAGCGCCACGAATCAGCGAGAATGACTGCCGGGAAGCCGAACGCGAGCGACCTTGACGGAGACAAGAAGGCGATTGCGAAGCCGATCGAGATCAAGCTTAAAGTGTCACGGTAACACCGTGGCGCTCGCGCTCGCGCGTCCGTTTCACAGCATCACCAGACGCGGAGCTGCTAGAACATTCGACGCGGGGCGGCCACATTAAACCACCGGCCGAACGCCTCATACGAGTGTAACCTCTGCGCAGTTGCACAGCAGTTTCTTCCCTAGCTTTGCATACATTACCCTTCTAGGATAGCCATGCATGGTGGGCCTCGGCCCCTGGCAGCTCGTGCCGTGCATCGCCTCCAAAATGCTCAGTCTTCTTTTGTCCTCTTCCTGAAGACTCGCTTCTCAACAACAGTGCACTTGACATAAAGAGGAAGAGAAGCCTACACCGCCAGCAGATCAGCAAAGCAGTGGCGGTACCGGGGTCAAGACGAAGCTTGAAGAGGAAGAGGAGGCGACACCGCCAGATCAGCAAAGTAGTGACGATGCCGAACTGTTCAAGAAGAACGACGAGAACGCCGACAGAGCGTACAAGTGGTTCCAAGAGGATGACATCAAGTTCGCCAAGTACCGCAACTACATCGCGACGCACGAAAAGGAGCTGACGATTGAGATCCAAGCCCATTGCCACCCAAAGAAGTACAAGAAGCGGATCATCCTGAAGTGGGTGAAGGACAACGTCGGACTCATACCGGTATCTACCACGCGCACGTGCGCTGTCACCGTCAAGAGTATCGGGTGGATTGCCGTCGTCGCAGCAGGCATGACCCGCAGAGGTGCCGACGCACTTGGAGACTTGTACGAGAGCGGCGGCATGGACAACCTGGGGAACGTGTACTACGACACCGAGTACCTGCGCAAGCCCGGGTGTCAGAAGAAGATGCGCAATGAGGCCAACCATAATCACAGGGGCGCGACAAAACACGCCGCTCACTTCGTCGGGTTGGAGGTGGGCATGAAGCTCAACAACAAGCTGAGTATCGGGACGCGCGTCGACGGCGACGTGCTCAGCATCGTACTCAACATCTCCATCAACATGGCCCTCGTGCTCGCCAGGATCAACCTGACGCTGCACAAGCAGGTCGACGCGCGGCTGCTGGTCGAGCAGTACGATGGAGAGCTCACTTCGATCGAGCACGACCGGGTGCGAGAGGTCGCCGAGCGTGTGCAGAAGCCAGAGTTCCAGCAGTCCATGGCCATTGCAGCCAATGGACAGTATCTGTACAAGGCACTACGCGACCTACTCGTGCGCTTCGACTCTACAGAAGGCGCCAATGTGTGGGACTCATGCAAGGACCGCGGCGAACTCGAGGTTCTGCCGACCAACGCCGACAAGGACGAGGAGTCGGCGATACCAGATGATCAGAACAGCGGCGGCTCTGCCCTGATCATGAAGAGCGACGCGAACGCTGTCACTGCGGGCACGTGGTTCGAAAAGGACAAGGAGCGGTTCACCAAGTACCGCAACTACCTCAAGACGATCAACAGGGAGCTGGCGGTTGAAGTCCAGGCGTGCGGCAAGAACAAGAAGAAGGCCGACGTGGACCGCTGGGTGCGAGCCAACGTCGGACTCGTCCCGGGCATGGACAAGCGCGCCAAGTGGAAAAACCTGGACATCGCCCTAGTCGCAGCGGGTCTGACTCTCGAAGGCGTCGATAAACTCGAGAGCGTGTACGACGACGGGGGCATGGACAACCTGCAGAACGCTTTCTACCACAGCTACAACCTGCGCGTGAAAGAGGGCTAGTTCACCAGCTGGCAGGTTGGCATGCAGCTCAACAACAAGCTGCCTCTCGAACGCCAAGTCGATACTGAAGTGCTCAGCGTCGTGCTCAATGTCCGGACAAACATGAGCGAAGCCAGCGACGCAAACAAGCAACTCTACGAGAAGGTCGAACAGAGACTACTAGAAGCGGACACGAAAGGCGTGACAAGCGACGAGTACAAGCGGCTACAGACGATCGCCCAGTGCGTGCAGTCGGACAAGTTCAAGCAGGCTTTGGCCGTTGCAGCCAACGGGCTCCACCTGTACCTCGCGCTGCGCGACCTCCTCTCGAGCTTCGGCAAGCACTTGTGGGAAGGGCGCAAGGACCGATACGATCTCCGTCCGCCGGCTACAGCGCGCTGAGGAGCGCAGCCGAGCAGGGACCGACCGCTATTGCTGCTTCCTTGGCGCTGCAGGACTGCTACTGCTGGCGCACATTGCATTAACTGGATACTATAGCCGCAGTGAACAAGCGATCCTTCTGCTTCGACGCCCCACGCACGCTTCTTGTCCCAGCCGATGCTATGCCATATACGACTATACGAGTCAAACCGTCTTGTCAAACTCTGACCATACACTGCATGTTGAACTCGTCCTCCACCACAGAGTCCACGTGATTGGTAAGACTTGTCGCGATACCCTCAGAACATGACGACCGAGGCGACCAGACTGTCGAGGACGGGTGGTATCGTGGTATGGATATGGAGTAATTAATCGCCAAGTAGATGGTCCACTGGCACTGAAGCACCAGCTTCGGCACCTGATCGACTTTGGAGTACCGTGACCTCAGCTTGCACCTCTCCTCCCCTCACTCTTCCATTTCGTAAACGCCACGCCAAGCTCCAGACCTTCTCGGCATCGCCCCACCATGTCAGCCGCTCCGACCGTGACGCCGCGTAAGAAGCCTACACAGCGGCCGAAGTCACGGACCGGCCGCGTAATTAACCTGGACGACGAAGAGAAGCCGGTCGTTAAGCCGCTTGCCGCCGCGCTGGACGAGGAGGAGAAGGTGGCTGTGAAGCCCAGGGCTCGTCCTTCTCGGACGGATGAACGGAGCAAAGACGGCTCGGACTTGATCAAGAAGAGCGACAGGAGCGCCCGCATCGCCTTCGCGTGGTTTCGAGATGACGCCGACCGCTTCGACAAGTACCGCAACTACATGACGACGCACGACGCGGAGCTCGCGGCTGAGATCCGATCGCAGTGCCATGGCAAGCGCAGCAAAGCCGACGTGGCCGAGTGGGTGCTGGCCAACGTCGGGTTCGTCCCGGACACGGACACGAGAGCAGTCACCATCAAGGACATCGTGGACATCGCGATCGTCGCAGCGGGTCTGACCCGTCACGGCGTCGAGTCGCTCGAGCGCGAGTACGACGCCGGCCGCATGGACAGCCTGCAAAACGTGTATTACCACACGTACGACCTGCGCAAGAACGAGAGCCAGCAGGAGCTGCGCAAGCAGTCCAAGTCCAAGTCCAAGGACGACAAGCACGCCGCGCACTACGTCGGCCTGGACGTCGGCCTGCAGCTGAACAACGCGCTGCCTCCAGGGAGCCGCGTCGACGGAGACGTGCTCCGCGACGCGCTCAACATGCTCAAGAACATGCGCCTCGTCAGCGCCACGACCAACCTGGGGCTGCATAAGCAGGTCGACAAGCGGCTGCTAGACGTCGACGACCACGGAACGCTGAGGAAAGACGAGTACGACCGGCTCAAGCAGATCGCCAAGCACGCGCAGTCGGACGAGTTCCAGCAGGCCATGGCCGAGGCGGCCAACGGACGGAACCTGTACCTCGCGCTGCGCGACCGTCTCTCGAGCTTCGACGTTAGAGGCGAAGATCGCTTGTGGGACGGCCGCAAGGACCGCCGCGACCTCCAGCGGCCGTCCACGGCTCCGAAGCCGAGTCGTCAAGGCAAGCGCCCCTCATAAGAGGCAACGTATAAGAGGAAAGACCCGTACATATATGAAGATAGCATGGACGTTTACAAACGTTTACAAACGTTAACAAACGTATATGCAGCCGTATTGAGATATAACATCACAGTTTCATTGGCTAAAACTCTGCTGTAAATGTTGTATCCGCTTCTTGTGGAGTGCAGACCTGCCTCAGCAATGATGGAGCGGCGTGCGCTCGCGCGCGTGCTGCGGCAGGCAGACCCCTTCTTCCTCATCGCGGGTCCGTGCGTGCTCGAGTCGGAGCGCGTATTGATGTCGGTGGCCACCAGGCAAGTGCGGCAGGGCGCTGTCTCTATCAATGGCCGACGTGGCGGCTCCATAGCTGACCAGTAGCTGTGGGAATGGCGAGACGTTGACAGGCTGGCGGAGATCCGCGAGGCGCTGGGCATCCCCGTCGTGTTCAAGGCCAGCTTCGACAAGGCAAACCGCCAGGATATTGACAGGTATGTGCGCGTGGCGCGCAGCCTGGAGGCGCACGTAGTCGGGCTCTGGCTAACGTGCGCTTCTTGTATGGCGACCAGCTACCGCGGACCTGGGATGGCGGCCGGCCTCGAGATGTTGCAGCGCGTGCGCAAGGAGACGGGGCTGCCTGTGCTCACCGACGTGCACGAGACGCACCAGGTCGCGCCCGTCGCGCAGGCCGTGGACGTGATCCAGATCCCTGCGTTCCTGAGTCGGCAGACGGACCTGCTGGTTGCGGCCGCGCGCTCGGGACGACTCGTGAACCTCAAAAAGGGGCAGATGCTCTCGGCGGACACCATGGTGCGCTTTTAATGTCCGCCTGGCGCTTGCTGTCGTGGTGGGGCTGGCCGCTGACTGGTCGACCGGATGCTGGCGATGGTGATGGTGGCTTGGCGTGCAGCTGCTCGCGGCCAAAAAGGTCGCGGTCACTCAAGGCGACGACGGTACTGTCCGCTCTGCCGACGTCGGCGTGCACTGGACGATAGATGTTGCGACTCACATGCTGCTGGCTGATCCCCGCGCCAGACTTGATGCTGACGGAGCGAGGCAGCATGTTTGGCTATGGCGACTTGATCGTGGACCCGCGCAACTTGCCGAGGCTGCGGCGCTCCAACGGCCTGGTCGTCCAGGACGTGACGCACAGGTAGGTCAAGTCCTTGCCTGACGACTGCCGAACGCTTCGATGCTTCGCCAGACCTGAT